>UESW01000137.1:0-76612 GCA_900491605.1 Calamus simplicifolius
CATCGTTAAAAATCGCGCCCAGAATTTCGCGGAGTCGACTCGAGCTGTGGGAGTCGGCTCGAAGTCGATTACCAAAAATAGAAACATTTTAACATTAGAGGGTCGACTCGCGAAAACAAAGTGTCGGCTCCTGAAAGTCGGGAGTCGACTCGAGGAAAATGGGGAGTCGACTCGAGAAGTGCTCAAAAAACATGGGTTCTGTTGTTGAGCGGAGTCGGCTCGCACAGACAGGAGTCGGCTCGCAAGAGTCAGGGGTCGACTCTTGAAAACCAAGGGTCGACTCGAGAAAATCAGAAATCTCTGGGAGTCGACTCGGAAACCCTTGAGTCGGCTCGGGACGTATCAAAAATCAGAAAAATTTCTGATTGACTTTAAAACTTGTCCCAATTAAATTTAAAATATAAATTTGACTTGAATACATTAAATATGACATTAAGCATGGATTCAAGACATGTTTCAAGAATTCATCGATTGAAATATAATGTAAAAATTCCTTTTTGAAATCTTTTAAATATAGAGCTTGAAACTTCTTTTTCTAATAGATTCAAAACTCATGAATATAACCATTGATAGTTCATTCTTTCAATTTGAATAAGCTCAAGGTTTTTGATAAATAAACACATTATTTCCTTTAAAATACTCATGGCTTTTGGAAATCATCAAAATCAATAAGGTTGGGGTAATTACATAATTACAATCTCCCAAATTTCTCAACACTCGCAAAGGCCGACGCTAGGCCCTGTCCGTCAATAGTGACGGAGGTACGCCTCCCCTACGAACGCGGCGGGCTATCGAGCGAGGAACGCGACTTGACTGATGATCGCCCTGGAGAGGCCATTTTTTCAAAACTTAAACCGAGGGATGGCCGAAACCGATGCCCCTCGGTCGTATTTATACTCGCCAGGCAGGTATCTCTATCGGTCGCGCCGTAGCCACCGACCCATAAGAACTTGCCATGCGTCGCCGTTTTAGTGCCTACGAAATCCGAGTGTCGTGCCCCATCCCGAGCGAGATCGGTAAGCGCGAGCAGGTTGTTCGAGAATTCCCCAAGCAAACATTTTCCGATCTATCGGCCCTCGCAATAAATGCATTCGGCGCTTCCCCAAGCCTCTTAATGCTGGCCTCTTTTTCGGGAAATGCGGAAGTCCGGCATTCGGCCAATAACCTATCCCCTCGGGAAGAGTGGCGTCACCAATAAAAGCGTGACAATATACCGCCCGTTTCGCTCTGGCGCCCCTTATCAAGCGCCACGTGGACCTAACGCTGTGGCCCACGATGACAACTGAGTCGCTCCCTTGAGCCCGAATCTCCGAACCTTGGCAGGGCCAAGTCAATTATCTCCAAACCTCGGCTGGGCCGAGTAACCGAATCTCCAAACCTTGGCAGGGCCAAGTCAATTATCTCCAAACCTCGGCTGGGCCGAGTAACTGAATCTCTGAACCTTGGCAGGGCCAAGTCAATTATCTTCGAACCTCGGCTGGGCCGAGCGAACTAAATCTCCGAACCTTGGCTGGGCCAAGACAAATATCTCCGAAACTCGGCTGGCCCGAGTGACGGGTTCCCTGAACCATGATAGGAAAAAAGTATGGATTCCCTGAACTTCGGCCAAGGCCGGCCCGCGATAATCCGAGCTCCGGTAAAAGCGAAGCACAAAAATATCAGGCTTCTGGCCAGAGTAAGGAGCATGTTTCGCCGAACGATCTCTGAACCGCCACACACGAACCTCGATTAGTTCGGACGGCGTGAGATCCTCGTCTAAGGACAAGCGGAACGCCTTTGTACCCCACAAAACAACAATAACAACAAGGTCGGCACAAGAAAAGATAGAGATTGAGAAACAGAGCATAACTCTCTTTATTGCCGATCAAGATCGGTTACAAATGCCTCACAGGTGTTACAAGAGCATTGAAATGCATAAAATAAAGGCAAATACAAAACTCGGGCAACTGCTCCAAAGCAGACCTAGCCAATCTATGATGCTCCAGCATCCGATCGTCGAGCCAGACGAATCGCATCCAGTCAGTTCGGGCTGATAATAGCCGGTCGACATGGACCAATAGTTGCGACTGGCTTCAGGTGGTAGCGATATCTCGGTGGCCCAACCGAGATATCTGGATGGCCATCCCAGACCACCCAACCGAGGAACCCCTCGACGAGCAAGCAGGAGGCCAGCGGACCCCGGCATCGGAACGCTCTCCCAAACCGAGTACGTACCGCCACGCCTCGCCAAGTCTCAAGGACAAGGAGTCGGCAGGCGACGCACCTTCACCCCCTTTTCCGTGTGGTAAAAGATTCCCCAGACGGCCGAGCCCAGGAATCTGAATCGGGGAAGGAGGAGAAGTTCAAGTAAGTCATGAGAGGCCCGTGTGCACTTCCTACCATGCGTCTCCGAAGGGGAACCTCAAAGGTCACACTGGAAGAGTTATTATGCGCTCTCCGTGTGATCCCCGCGCCCTCTTTGTGCGCTCTCCATGTGATCTCCGGGACTTATCCCCTAAGAGTGAGCCGTTCTTCGGCAGCTTCCCAGTCGTTCATCTATCCGGCGGCAAGGAGCCTATGAGAGGAAAGCTTGGTCCTCCCACTCGTAGCAGCAGAGAAATGAGCATAATGGAAGCTCTAATGGAAAAGACACTTTGGGGATAACCAAACATGACCCCCCTTTTCTCCTTTTTATATGCAGAAACCGGCCGGGAAAAGCTACCCAAGCTGAGAGTCCTGAGATTCAAAAATCTGGTCCACGCCCCCACGTGGCCCCTCAGGATAGACGCAGCGCCCCACTGCGCGCCAAGCCCACCACCTGAGTTACGACGTGTATGGAGATCTCCTCCTGATCCCGAGTCACGGTCATTTAATGCGGGAGATCACCAGTCAGCACCTCGAAAACTGGCGGGCTCAGAATATCGTCCTTCGAAAGTGACGTCCTCCAATGGTAAGCGATTGCGTGCGTGACAAAGTGATCCGCATGGGAAAAGAGCACCTTCCGGAAAGCTCTGATGCAGCTTTATGCCCCCCACTACGCCGTATCATCAATTCTGGTGAAATAAAAACCGAATCACCTGCGGAACAGTAGGGCGTTGACAGAATAGCAGAAAGTGCGAAGACCTAGTTTTTCGTTGGCCCCGGCCGACCTATTTCGTCTGTCGGCCCCAGCCGACCTATTTTGTCTGTCGGCCCCAGCCGACCTATTTCGCCCATCGGCCCCGGCCGACCTATTTCGTCTGTCGGCCCCAGCCGACCTATTTTTCTTGTCGGCCCCAGCCGACCTACTTTGCCAGTCGGCCCCAGCCGACCTATTTCGTCTGTCGGCCCCAGCCGACCTATTTTTCTTATCGGCCCCAGCCGACCTACTTTGCCAGTCGGCCCCAGCCGACTATTTCGTCTGTCGACCTCAGCCGACCTATTTTTCTTGTCGGCCCCAGCCGATCTACTTTGCCAGTCGGCCCCAGCCGACCTATTTCGTCTGTCGGCCCCAGCCGACCTATTTTTCTTGTCGGCCCCAGCCGACCTACTTTGCCAGTCGGCGCCAGCCGACCTATTTTGCCTGTCGGCTCCAGCCGACCTATTTTGCTTGTCGGTCCCCGCTGACCTATTCTATTTGTCGGCCCCAGCCGACCTAGTTTTCTTGTCGGCCCCAGCCGACCTACTTTTCTTCGTCGGCCCAAGCCGACCTGGTTTGCCCATCGGCCTTAGCCGGTGCGTTTCCTTCAATCTCGAGATAAGGATGACCTAAGAGCGTCAGTGAGCCATAGGTCGCTCACAATCGAGGCGGAAACGACAACAAGGTCACGCAAGGAAAACACTTAAGTGGAAACGGGAAATTCATTTATTAAGAAACGTCAGACAAATGTCTAAAAGACGGGATACAAGAATGGCTCCTAAGGACCGGGAGCCGCACCAGTTTTAGAAGAGCCCTCAGTTACATCTGTGAAAGTGTGACTAGACTCACCCTTTTCTAATACTTTTGCCCCCTCAGCGGCAGTTTGCGGCCGTCCCCCAGGAATTGCGGCTTCACCAGGACCCGGGACGGCACCAGGATCAGTGTCGGAAACGTCAACGTATTCGTCTTCTTCTTCCCCCTCGGACTCACCGTCATTAGGGGTTTCGGCATCCAGGAAAGAGACATCCCATTCCGGAAGTTCGCTGGATATCTTCTCTTTACATTCCTGCTGCCCAAGTTGGAAGGCGCCAACACTGATAGCATCCTGCCTCCCCTTGAGTATGGCGAGCTGCATGTTGGCCTCAGCAGCCTGTTTCTCAGCCTCCGCGACTTGGGCCCGCAGAATGATATTTTGCTCCTCGAACTCGCCGGCCCGTGCCTCGAATTCTGAGCTCTTGTTGCAGCTGGACACAAGCTCGCCTTGAAGAGCCCGAACCTCCAGCCCCAACTCCGCCATCTGAAAAAGCCAAAATAAGTCGGCATCACAAGAAACCAGTAGAAAAAAGCTAAAAAGGGGGGGGGGGGGGGGGGGGGGGGAGAATGAGGTCGTACCTCCTCCTCTCGTCTGGCCAATCTCTTGGCCGATTCCTCAGCCTCACTTCTGGCTCTAGTTCTGTCGGCCCCGACCAGCTCGACTCTCTCCTACAGATTATTGATCCTCAACTGCTTGGCTTCAGCATCCTCCCGGGCGTGGGATAGCTCGTTATTCACCTGAGCTATCACCCCTTGTTGCCATTTAGCACCCTCCCTCAAATGGGCAATCTCGCTGTCACGGCGCTTCAGTCGCTCCTCCACCTCGCCAAGCATCCTAGTCAAACGCTTCCTCTCGTTGGTAGCTTCCTTCCCCAGCCGACCCACACTCTCGCTATGTTCTCTCCGCATCGCCTTCACCTCCGCAGAATGTTTCGACTTGATTCTGGCTAGCTCCAAGCACGCATTGTCATTCCTCGCCAGGAGTTCCTGCAACTCCTCCACCCTGCGCTTCTGCTTGGATACCTCGGTCAGAGCGGCCTGGTGTGCCGCCCTTATTCCCTTCAAGCTCCTATCAGTCATATCCATGAGCTCTTCGAACTTCTTAGACACTTTTAGTCGTGATTGGAGCTCGGCATTGTCCCGCCCGGCCTGAATGCCGGCCCCTGTCGCCAAACTCAAGCGCCAGCATATCGCCCGGGAAAGCAAAACGCTTTGCGGGACAAGAAATGGATAAAAACCCACGATGGGGTCAATCGGGAAATATCTACCGCACAAGAAAAGTAACTTACCCGCGAGGCATAGGCCCGAGTCATCCTCATCAGGGTCGTATTATCGATGTCGGGAAGGAGATGGATACTCTCGGCCACGCCCTGCTGACCGAATGCAGCATCCACCAATTCCAAATCAGCAAACTTGTCCGATGAAGGGTCTGCGCCCGGATACAGGGCCAACCTCATCAACGCAGAAAATGCCTCCTCAACGCCGGCGCCCGAACTGCTGGGCTGACTGTCCCCGCCTGAAGGACCGACTTGGGCGACCTCCGCCTGAGAGGCCCCCAATTTTCTATCCTCCTCTGTCAAGGCCCTGGCTTGGACTTCTTCGGATAATTCGGCTAGCCCAAGCGCCAGCCTTCCCAAAACCTTTTTCGAAGAAGCTCCCAATGTGGAGCTCCCGCCTTGCCGCGTCTCCTCTTTCGACGTCCCTTCCTTGGTTACCACCATCTGTGTCTCCGCCACCAGACCCCCCGAGGTCTCGGCCTGTTCTACCGCTTGCATCTCCTCCGCAAGCTTCCCCGAGGCCTCAGTCTGACCTGCCTCACTGCTACCGGACTCCCCTGCGGAGAGACCGAGAGAAGGCTCCCCGTGAACCTCCCCGGCTGCGGCTGCCACCTCTTCCTCTCCTGTCGGAGCCGACGGCGATCCCGCGGGGACAGTAGGCTCCTCGGCGATGACCACCTCCGCCAAATCCGCCGCTGATTCCTCTTTCAGGGGGGATGCGGTCGGACGAGCCAACGGAGCCTCGTCC
Source organism: Calamus simplicifolius (assembly GCA_900491605.1). Taxonomy (NCBI): domain Eukaryota; kingdom Viridiplantae; phylum Streptophyta; class Magnoliopsida; order Arecales; family Arecaceae; genus Calamus; species Calamus simplicifolius. Next base: position 5,936 of record UESW01000137.1, read on the forward strand.
GAGCTGTCCGAGATCTCTAACACGAGAGGGTCGGAGGCCATAACCGCTCTCCCGGGCCCTCCTTCGCCCCCGGCGCTTCTGCCGTGACTGCTCCGGCATCCGGCGGGCTTCTTGCGGAAGTATGAGCCCTTTTTTTGGGCTGGCCACTATCCGCGCCACTACCCTCCCCGGGGCGTTTTCCTCTCTTCCTCTTGGAGAGGTTTGACAACGCCGACCTTGCGGCTATCAGAACAGAACACACGTACTCAGGTCCAAACACATTAATCAAGAAAAACACACAGCAAGAAAGGGACTCACCTTGTGGGTCCAGAGGGCTGAGCCTGGCTGCGAAGAGGGCCCCCTCCGATAGCAAGTCGTTGGCCGAAAACACCTGTCTGTTACGAAGGACGTCCAAGTCCCTCTCCTCCTGCGCCGACAAAACCGGATGCGTCTCCGCGTCCCTCGCAAAATCCCCCCATCTTCGAGGGAAGCCGGAACCGATGTTCCCCTCCGCAATAACGAACCGACTCTTCCACCCTTGATGGAAGATGGCTTATCCGCAATAACATTGAAAGACCTCCGGGGTCCGATGTAGGGCCACTCTGATTTCCTCCCGGGAATCAAGTGGTAGCAGGTGCGGAAAAGGGGAGAGTAGCGACAATTTGAATCTGGTGACACATCGAAATGAATCCGACGATGTTCCGCCAGCTGTTTGGGGCCACCATTGACGGGCAGATATTGTAGTGGGTCATGATCTCCTTCACCAGGGGGTGGAGAGGGAAACGGAGACCCGCCTTCAAACCATCTTCATAGACAAAAACCCCGGACTCTAAATCCCGAGTAACCCTATCTCCGGATTCCGGCGCCCACAGAACTACATCCGAGGGCATGCCATACCACTGGTGAATCCTCCCCAAGTCCTCGGCAACGATTTCTGAGGCCACGTCGTCGGGGCTCATCGCCATCTCGATTGAAAGAAGTATCAAGTGAAAACGATAAGCGTCGAAGAAGATGAAAGGCCAGAACCCTTTTGAAAGCAAGACGAGAAGACGTCGAGAACATGCGCACATATATATATATATATGCAATGCGGCTGTCACTTCGCTTCTCCGCCAAGAAAGCCGCCCTGAAGAGGTGGGGCGTCTCATCCCAGGCGTCCGAATCGCCTCGACAAACGCCCGATCGATCGGATTCGTAGCGTGGCGCAATCCCAACCGTCACTCGTGAAGGAGCCTTAGCCCGAAGGCGGGATGGCCCTGTCGCATTAATTAGGGCATCATTGCGCGAGCTGTCTAAACCAAGACGTCCCATCCAGGACGCGCCATTTGAACTTGTACTCCCTACGCCCGAACCTACGCTTCGAACTAGGGAGTGGAGGGCATGTGTTGAGGGGTAAAATCGTTATTACATTAATATCCGTGCGAGGCGATTAAGGCTAACCTCCTCCCTTCGGCTCCTCCGGGCTTCCATAGCTCGGCTCCTTCGGGCTTCCGTAGCTCGGCCCTTCCGGGCTTCCATAGCTCGGCTCCTCCGGGCTTCCGTAGCTCGGCCCTCCCGGGCTTCCGTAGCTCGGCCCCTCCGGGCTTCCGTAGCTCGGCCCTTCCGGGCTTTCGTAGCTCGGCTCCTCCGGGCTTCCATAGCTCGGCTCCTCCGGGCTTCCGTAGCTCGGCTCCTCCGGGCTTCCGTAGCTCGGCCCTTCCGGGCTTCCATAGCTCGGTCCTTCCGGACTTCCGTAGCTCGGCCCTTCCGGGCTTCCGTAGCTCGGTCCTTCCGGGCTTCCGTAGCTCGGCCCTTCCGGGCTTCCGTAGCTCGGCCCTTCCGGGCTTCCGTAGCTCGGCCCCTTCCGGCTTCCGTAGCTCGGCTTCTTCGAGCGATCCACAACCTAACATCTACCTCCGCAGAACCTGACGCGGGAGAGCCCGAGCCTACCAGAACGGCATCCTAGACAAGGAATCATGTCGGGACGTGGCCTAAAACCTATCATAACCGCCCCAGGCCTACTCAACCAGATCTCGAGACATCAAGGAGCTCTCCCAGCCGTCGATACCTGAACAAACGGGATATGGATTCTAACGGCCCCACAACGGCCTGATTCTGTCCGCCTCCATATCGTAACAACCTCCGAACCTTCCAGAAGGCGCTCAAGACCCAGGTGACAGTCTATAAATATCAGACTCGCAGATTCCCTCAGGTACGAAAATCTCCTTGCGCACAGGCACGCGAAAATCTCCTTGCGCACAGGCACGCGCCTCTTACACGCGCACCTCACTGCTCTCTCCAGCAGCTCGTCGGCGCTCCCGCCCTCTGGAGCTTCCGATCGGCCGCCCTTGGAGAGGCCTCCCGGAGAGATCCACCTCCCCACTGTCTGGTTGATCGCCGATTTCTTCTCCACTGACTTGAGCGTCGGAGGGTCTTCCGCGGAGGACCACCCCCAGCGTCCCCCGCGTGTGGACTTCTTTTGCAGGTCCGCCCCCCTCTTCCTGGAGATCGACCGCGTCCGAGTCGGAGGACGGATCCCGGCGGCAATAATATATATATATATATTTAAATATAGTAAAACTTAAATTTAATTATTTTTAATTATCTTTTTTATGCTTAGATTTATACAATTTATGAATTTTAAAGATAAAAGAATATTAAATAGCTTTAAATATGTAGTTTATGAATTTATAATTTCAAGTACGTTTAGGCGTTGATGGTTGGAAGGCTCGCTGTAAAGCAGCATTCGTGCTCGGCAATCATCGGTCATGGTGCGCATGATCTACGCAGCAACTGATGCGCTTGATCTACGCAGCAACGCGCAAAGACTTTTCCCAATGACTTATAAAGAATCGAGTCCGCTGTACCCATTCTACGCTTTTTGATGTGGGACTAAATAAACGGACGCGCTCAAGACTTCCTCTGTCGCTGCCACTTCTTCGCGCTCAAGTTCAATGATCCGCCGAAATAAACCTCACTCCAGAGCTTAACCTTCCCGTTCGGCTCTAAATACTACAAATCCTTTCGAACTTTTTTTTTTTTTTTTGACTAAAAATGAGATTACTCATCTAATTTATCTTTCCATATCAAATCGAACAGATGCAAAGAGGTCCGACTAAATCTAGTAAGGGAAAGAGATGTAAGAGGTACGACTAAATCTAGTAAGGGAAAGAGATGTAAGAGGTACGACTAAATCTAGTAGGGAAAGAGTGAAAGATAAGAATAATTGAGAATTAAGAAAGCTATAATTAACCTCGTCGGCTTTCTCTCATCCTCCTTTAAGGCCACGAAGAATGCCGAGAAATTCAACGGAGGAGCACCCGCCCAAAAAACATATATAGCCACAGACAAACGGAGCGAACAGGTGATTAGATTTTTTTAATTTAAAAGAAAATTTTGTTTTGACACACATTAATGGCTAATTTATTTACAGTGATTTTTATGCAAAAATATTGATACAATTGTGCTTTGCTGTATGGAACCTTAAACTTAAATTTCTTAATTATATTCTATATATAGTGCTAGCTGATAGGATGAGAAATACCAAAAGAGCATCTGCTAAAGGATTTATATAGGATTTGTAAAAAATAAATAAGATATTATTTAAAAGATACAAACCAACAATCCATTATCTATATCATATCTGACTTAAGCCAAACTCATTAAGCTCTTTAGATCAAAAACGTGTTTCTGTACATAAACTTTTTAATAAGTTTGAGGGGATGTTCTGTATGCTTCGCATAGAGATCGTAAAAGCGCTTACAGAACTTAAGCATATCATCCAGATGAATGCATCGTTAGAGACCTGGATGAAGAATTTGTTTGATATGTATTAAGATGGACGCAATTGAAATGCGCTATTCGAGGACGCCGACAGCAAGGAGGAAAGAGGCCATGGAGGCAGCCTATCCCATGCACAAAATGCTCACCGAGATACATTGCATTGCACCGTATGTTGCTCTATTTTAATTTCAAAACAAAATTGAGATTTTAGTCTTGCTTTTATATTAGAGTTTATCCCATCGAATTCTTAATATTCTTACCAAACAAAATGCAGGAAAGGAATTCCTAATATCTAATATAAAAAATATAGAAAAAAAAACCTTTTATAGTTGATTAGGTTTCTCCCAATATCTTAATAAACCCTTTTATATTATAAATTAGGTATTATGATTGGATAAAGGATTGAGTTGAGAGCATAATAACCGAAGGATGAAACACTCTATATATCTATATATCAATATTTTATTGTCATGACTATTTCATGTGCACTCATGCAAATAATATGAGTAATGGTTGTGAAAATTTTTAAAAAATAAATCTAATTCTGATAGCAGGCTACATAAATATGATTTCAATGCCTTTTCCAATACTGTAATTACATAGTGTCTAACAAATAAATTGAGAATCTAAATATCTAACATGAAGAGAACTTCATACTAGTAGTATATACAGATACGATAAAAAGTATGTACTTATACTAATCATACAGAGTATAATATGTGAACTCTTCTGTCACAGTGTTTCTTTTCTATCCATAATATAAAAATACTTTAATTTTATTATTTTGAAATAAAGATATAAGAAAATTTACATCACAAACTTAACATAAGGATTCTTGTGTACATACTTTTGCAAACACATGATTTGTATGTGATGCGGGGTAAAATCGCTATTAAATTAATATTCATGCATATGGCGAAAGGCTAGGATTATTTTCGATTTTCGACTCGTCAGTTGTCACGTTCAGAAAAAGACAGAACTGCTACGCCTCAGACAAACTCAACCACTCTATAGCTCGATAGGACCGAACTATCTTCATAGCTCGGCATGACTGAGCTATCTTCATGCTTCGATAGGACCAAGCTATCTCCATAGCTCGATAGGGCCAAGCTATCTCTATAGCTCGGCAGGACCGAGCCATCTCCACATCTCGGTAAGACCAAGTTATTTCCTTCTTCGGCTTAAGTGCCCTTGCTATCTAGCGTTACGCCAAGTCTTCTGCACGGTGAATAGCTCTGATCACCTGATTTTCAAAGCGATCCTCTTAAAATAGAAGTGAGGAACCGAACATAACCCTCTAATGCCAAATCAATGAAAGTTCAAATCCCCGATTATTTGGCGGGATTCCAACCACGTCGGTTCTCGACATTCCCAAGAAAGAAATAAAGTCAAAAATAGCTTAGTGCCTATAAATAACCCAATCTCAAAGCACCTATCAGCTTCCTTGGCCATCGATCTTCTAATTAATAGGATTCAAATCCTACCGGCCCCATAACCAATCAAATATCAGATTCGAATCGTACCAGTTCTTAGCTTCCTTAGACACATCTAAGAAGTTAGGTATTAACTGGCCATCATTCGAATAGTCTATAAATACCTGATCCTATGATATTTTTAGGTACTCTCTATGCCTTTATGCTCACTCTGAATTGAAAAAGCTCAAGTAGAATTCTTAAGCTCTTGAGAGGCTATTTTTGAGGGACTCTTCTGCGAGAGCCTTCTCCTCATATATGATTGCTGAGAAATTGTCACTGACTTGGGCATCGAGGGGTCTTCCGTGGAGGCTACACCCAACGCTTCCTGCGTGGAGATTGTCTTACAGGTTCACCTAGACGGAAGATCGCCATCCGGATTTAGGAGCGAGCCACACCCAAGTTAGAGAATGGATTTCTATGGCAACAGATTGGCGCTAGAGGAAGTTTTCAAGTCCCATTAAACTTGAATCAATGAGATAAGGTTTTTGATCAGAAGAACAATTCCTCTGATGGCCAATAGAAGAAAAGCAACCTTAGATGCTCTAGATCAGGCCATTTTCCAGAGACTTGATCCCACAAATAATGTGGTGCCCTCATAGCCGCCGCCAATAGAGGTTCCTCCACCACCATCAGCAACTTCAGTCATCCAGGACCAGTTCACCATGCTGGTCTAACAAGTCCAAACCCTGACATAGCTGGTGTAGAAGCTCCACATAACCCCTCTACCAGTTGTTCATGCTCCACAGCTTCCTGATAGAGGTTTTGCCTCTGTTCCACCGGCCATCCCCTCTTCCAGTTCATTCGAGGCTGTGAGCCATCTATAGCAACCCAATCATAAAGGGGCTAGACCGGTGCCATGGAAGGCCGAAGATAAGAGCCCTCTTGGAACCCAGCGGGCTCATTCTCTTTCTCCAGTATTCTCCCGCTATGACTCCATGCCACAACCATGGTCCCCTCGTCCTTTCTCTCCCATGACTCAGGATGATGGAGTTCAATGATAACTTCGAGATATGTGCCATGAGTGGCGCCAAGAATTGGATGCTGTCAAGCAAATTCTACCTCCTTAATCGAAGGCAGAATAGGGCATCCCCTTCACTGAGGAGATTATGCAAGAGGTAATCCCTTTCTATGTTAAGCTTTCTTCCATTGAGCCATATCATGGATCCACCAACCCATATGGTCACCTGAGTAGTTTTCGATCCATTATGATGTTCCACGGAGTGTCAGATGCAATCCTATGCCGAGCCTTTCCCTCCACTCTTAGGGGATCGACAAGAACATGGTTCAATAGTTTGAAGCCGAGCTCCATCAATTCCTTTGATGAGCTGAGCTATCTATTCATCAGCCAATTTGTTAGCAGTCGCTGCCATCAGAGAAGATCTGACTCCCTCTCTGAGGTCAAACAACAAGAGGGGGAGTCCTTGAGAAGTTATCTTGGCCACTTTAACACGATCATGCTAGAAGTAGATCACCTCAATCATGAGGTAGCCATGTCTGCCTTGGCTGGCGAAGGATCGAAGGAGGGTAATTTCTACTTGGCAATGAAGGTCAACTACCCAAAGAACCTCTTCGACATGATGGCTCTAGCGGATAAATATGCCAAGATCGAAGAATCAAGAAGATCAACCCGAGTCGAACAAACCAAGAAACGAAGAAGAAACACTCAGAGAAGGATCGACCCCATCGCCATACAAGCCCGCCTCACCATCAGAGAGCTCCTCTTTTGCCATCCAGAGATCGCACCAGAAGCCAAGCGTGGAGGTTTAATCAGTACACTCCACTCTCTATGCCATGGGCATAGATCTTGATGGAGAATGAACAACAACTTCCTCGGCCACCACCCCTCTGAGGAAATATAGCTCGAAGGACATGACAAAATACTATCGATTCCATCAAGATTATGGGCTTGACACCATGGAGTGCTAGCAACTTCGGAATGAGATCGAGCAGCTCATCCGTCGAGGAAGACTGGACCGGTTCAGAAGGCCTTCCGAGCCAAACAATGAAGGAGATCATCAACTCGAGCCCTGACCACTGCCTCTATCGAACCCTCTAGCTGTTGGTAACGTCAATACGATTGCTATGATTGGCTCCTCCCCGCTCAGCTGAATAAAGAAGAAAATCCACCAAATAGGGCCCGGTCGAGGGACTCTCTTTTTCAGATGAGGACTTTCAAGGAGTACAGTATCTGCATGATGATGCTTTAGTTGTATTTCTTAATATGAATGACTATGATGTACACTGAATTTTAGTTGATAGTGGAAGCTTCGTTAATGTTTTATATTTTGATGCTTTTGTGCGGATAAAATTGCGAATGGAGGATCTTCGAACTATATACCCTACCTTGATAGGGTTCATCGACGATACTGTCACTCCTGAAGGAGTCATTATGTTAGTGTCCGAGCCAGCACCTGGCCCAGTATGGTAATTATTCATGCAGATTTTCTGGTGATCAAGCTTCGGTCACCCTATAATGTAATCCTCGGCAGGCCCAGACAAATATCCCTTAGAGCCGTTATATCCATTCCTCATCTAGCTATGAAATTTCCAATAGAATGGGGAGTGGGGATAGTTCGGAGAAACTAAGCCATGGCTCGATACTGCTTCCTCGTCGACCTCTAATCTAGGAGACCCGAGGTTGATGGGCTGGACTCTCGAGAGGACTTTGCTGAGCAACGGAGAGAGCCGGTCGAAGAGCTCGAAGAAGTGCTGCTTGATAAGGCTCGGCCGGACCGAACTATAAAGATCGGATCTTAGTTGAAAGAAAGCCTCGGCAAGACTTAATTGAGTTCCTTCGAAGGAATGGTGATGTCTTCGCTTGGTCAGCCTCGAATATGCCGGGGATTAGTCCGGACGTGCTTGTCCATTATCTTAACATGGATGAGACATTCCAGCTAATCAAGCAGAAGAAAAGAAGCTTTGCTCCCTAATGACAGAAGGCCATTGAAGAAGTTGATAAACTCATTAAAGTGAATTTCATTTGGAAGGTAAATTATCCAGATTGGCAGGCAAATGTTGTGATGGTAAAAAAGTTGAATGGTAAATGAAGGATCTGCATCGACTTCACTGACCTCAACAAGGCCTGTCCGAAGGATAGCTTTCCTCTGCCAATGATCGATCAGCTTATGGACGCTACCTCGAGCCACTAGATGCTGACCTTTACGGATGTTTACTTGGGCTACAATCAAATTCGAATGGTACCTAAAGATGAAGAAAAGACTGTATTCATCACTGACTGAGGTATTTATTGCTACCAAGTTATGTCTTTTGGTTTGAAGAATGCAAGAGCGACTTACCAAAGACTGGTCAATAAAATCTTTAAAGAACAAATTGATCGGAACATGGAAGTTTATGTTGATGACATGCTGGTTAAAAGCAAAGAAGCCTCTCAACACATTGATGATCTCACAGAAAGCTTCACAATACTCAGAAAGTATCAGATGAAGCTGAATCCGACTAAATATGCTTTTGGAGTCAATTTTGGGAAGTTCTTGAGTTTTGTTGTCTCCCAGTGGGGCATTGAGGCGAACCCCCAGAAGATTCATGCTCTTCAAGAGATGGTGCCCTCCAGATCAATCAAAGAGGTGCAACATCTTACTTGAAGAATAGCAGCCCTCAACCGCATTGTTGCTCGATCGGTTGAGAAATGTTTGCCTTTCTTCAGGGCACTTCGGTCAGCTAAGAACTTTTAGTGGACTATAGACTGCCAAAATCCTTCGAGGACCACAAACTTTCTTCAAGAACACACTATGGCAGTTCTAACGGACCAACCTATTAAGTCGATTCTTCATCATCCAGAAGTGTCTGGGTGAATGGCCAAATGGGCTGTCAAGCTAAGCGAGCATGATCTTCAATATCAGCCTCGTTCGGCCATCAAAGCACAAATTTTGATGGACTTTCTCCTTGAGTGTACCATACCAGAGGATGTCTCTACTCCAGAGGTTTTAGAGTAACCAAAACCAAAAGCTTTGCGGCTGCTTTATGCAGATGGATCCTCCAGCGTCAACGGTTTTGGCGCTGGCTTAGTCCTCACTAGTCCAGAAGGAGAAACATTTGAGTACGACATCTGTTTCTTCTTCCCAGTCTCCAATAATGAAGCTGAGTATGAGGCTCTACTCGCTGGACTCTGAAGTACCCATGATCTAAAAGTCAAGAGTCTGAATGTCTACACCGACTCTCAACTGGTCACTAGTTATGTGCGAGAAGAATTTAAAGATAGGGAGTTGAACATGGTTCGGTATCATTAAAAGGTGCATGATTTGTTCTTCTGCTTTTCTAAACTTGATGTTATTTAGGTCCCAAGAGTTCAAAATGTTCGTGCCAACCTTCTATGTTGCCTGGCGATCACGGATTCGATGGACCTCAAGTGAAAATTTTACCTGAAAGTTCTGAAGAAGTCCAGCATTATCAAAGTTGACCAAGTGATGCAACTTGAGACCGAACCATCTTGGTTTGATCTGATCCTCAAATACCTCAAAGAAGAATTTATTTCAGTTGACAGAAAGGAGGCAAGAAAATTGAAGATGCAAGCATCTCACTATTTCCTGCTGATGGACAGTAATACAAACGGTCCTTCTCCATGCCCTTACTTACATGTCTTGGTAGTCAGAAGCTGACTACGCTCTGAGGGAGGTCCATAAAGGTATTTGCGATAGTCATCTCGGTGGCCAAGCCCTATGTCACAAGGTCTTGCATCAAGGATACTACTAGCCAACCATGCAGAAGGACTCAGACGACCTAGTACGAGCCTATGATTCATGTCAGCGACACTCTAACATTCAAAAGCTTCCTTTTGCCCATCTGACGCCAATATCATATGACTAGCCCTTCACCAAGTGAGGTATGGATATTTTGGTCCTTTCCCACCTGCCATTGGGCAAACAAAGTTCTTATTCGTAGCAATTGCTCAGATCACTGAAGCCCGGGCTAAAGATTTTGTATGGAGATTCATTATCTATCGGTTTAGCCTTCCGCATACCATCATCACCAATAACAGCTGGCAATTGGATAATCCAAAGTTTTGGGAGTTTTGTGAAGATCATGCTATCAACCATCGGCTCACGTCAGTTGAACATCCTCAAGCCAATAGTGAAGCAGAGGCAACAAACCAAACTTTATTGCAGGGAATTAAAGCTTGGCTCAATAGAGCCCGAGGCAAATGGGCAAATGAGTTTCATCATGTTCTATGGGCTTACCAAACTATCCAACGAATTTTCACCAGTGAAACTCCATTCAGAATGGCTTTTGACACTGAAGCCGTCATTCCTATGAAGGTGGGACTACCCTCACTGCGAGTGGAGAGCTACTCGGAAGAGTCAAACGGCGTGCAGCTCTGAGCCAATCTTGACCTAATAGAAGAAGTCAAAGAAAAAGCATGGATTCGAATGGTTGCTTACCAGCAATGAGTGGCTCGTTACCATTCCTCCCGAGTCAAAGAAAAATTATTCCTTCCCGGCGACCCTGTGCTTCGCAAAGCATCGGTCTTCAAACCATTGGAAAAAGGAAAGCTGTCTTCGAACTGGGAGGGCTTCTATCAAGTTACAAAGTTCATAGGACCTGGCTTCTACAAACTCCAAGATTTGAATGGAAAGTCTACTCTGCGGACGTGGAATGCGGGCAACCTCTGAATATACTATCAGTGAAGTATACCTAAACTAAGCCCATTTTGCCCGCGATAATAAAGTTTTACTTTTAAATTTGAAATATTCATGTCTCAATCACTTTTCCAAAAGTTGATGAATGACAGGTTTTACCTAATCAGCGACCCACGGGTCCCATTTCTCCGAACCTTGGCACGGTTGAGTAACTTTCTTCGTACCTTGGCAGGGCCAAGTAAAACATTTCTTCGTACCTCGACAAGGGCGAGCAACTTTCTCTGAACCTCAGCATGGTTGAGCAAATTTCTTCGTACCTTGGCAGGGCCAAGTAAAATATTTCTTCGTACCTCAGCAAGGCCGAAAAACTTCCTCTGAACCTCGGCATGGCCGAGCAACTTTCTCAGTACCTTGGCAGGGCCAAGTAAACCATTTCTTCGTACCTCGATAGGGCCGAGCAACTTTCTTCGAACCTCAGTAAGGTCGAGCAACTTTCTTCAAACCTCGACACGGTCGAATAACTTTCTCCATACCTTGGCAGGGCCAAGTAAAATATTTCTTCATACCTTGGCAGAGTTGAGCAACTTTCTCTGAACCTCGGTACGGCCGAGCAACTTTCTTCATACCTTGGCAGGGCCAAGTAAAACATTTCTTCGTACCTCAGTAGGGCCGAGCAACTTTCTTCGAACCTTGGTATGGCCGAGAAACTTTCTTCATACCTTGGCAGGGCTAAGTAAAATATTTCTCTGTACCTCGGCAGGGCTGAGCAACTTTCTCCAAACCTTGGCACGACCGAGTAACTTTCTTCATACCTTGGCAGGGCCGAGAAAATATTTCTCCATATCTCGGCACAATCAAGCAACTTTCTCCATACCTTGGTAGGGCCAAGTAAAATATTTCTTCGTACCTCGAAAAGGCCGAGCAAATTTCTTCATACCTTGGCAATACCAAGAAAATTTCTCTTAGCTTCGGCATGGCTAGGCAACTCTCGGTACGTCCAAACAATTCTCCTAGTTTTAGTAAATTGAGTAAAAACTCTCAAAGGGATTCGACATGACCGAAGGTTCATCGAATATCACCAAGGCTGCCCAGGTCTTCCTATGATTCGAAAAGAGTTGAGTACTCTGCTCCCAAAGTTTCAACATGGCGCTACAAAACTTTAACATGGCCAAACAGAATTTCCCAAACACTTAGTAAAAGTAAGTTCCTCTTAATGACTTACGAATCTCGTTCTATCGGGTGCACTAACTTGAGTCTCAAAAAAACTAAGTATTTTTCCTTCTTGAGAAGAGGAGTGACTCGGCAGATCCGAGCCTTCCCTATACTATTGGGGATTCCCATGCCTCGGCAAGTTCGAGCCTTCACTATACTGTTAGAGATTTATGTATTTCAGCGAATCCGAACCTTTCCTGAATCTTGGTAAAACATGTCTAAGCATAACCTATACCTCGAAAAAGGCCGAGGTATTTGAAGCACTAAATTTGCAAACAAAAGGAACAAACGACAAGAAGAGATAAATAATTAAAGAAAAAGCTCTTTTATTCCAAAATACTTTATTACAAGAGATTACATCCTATCACAAGGCATTACAAGTGCAATATAGCATAGAAAATGCAAAAAAGTTTTGACAAATAAGAAAATTCCAACTACGGACGTCGCCTTAGAAAAGGCTTCTACTTCGGAAAAGAGAACTCTATCGAGCTTCGATCTCCAGGACATTGGTCAAAGATACGAAAAAAAGAAGCAACCTGGAGAAACTTACCTTTGGCTTTTTATCCTTTAAGAAGCCACATGATGGATCTTCAAGTGGATCAGTGGCTACCATGTTTGACGAAAAGCCAGTAGAAGCTGAGGCCCGTTAAGAATTGCATTCCCAATATAGCCTCTATAGTTCCACAATACATAGATAAAGCCCAGTAAAAAGTGCCAGCGTGCGCTTCTCCCCCCATCTTCTTCTTCTCCTTATTATTCCTCACACTTAAACTCTGAGGAGGGGGCATGCTCCATGACCCTTGGGGAGTGGCTTGCTTTTCAACAACCTCTCCATCTGAACTATCAGAACTAAGCCAAATCTTGGAAGGAAAAGCTAGCCTTACGACCTCTAACTTCGATATGAAAAAGACCTTAAAGGTTTTCTTCCACTCTCAGACTAAGGAGTTTTTCTGAGGTCAACGTCTTCTACTCTTTCCCCTTTTTATAGCCATTAAGTGGGGAACGGTTGTCATTAATGAAGAGGGGTCTCTAGGACCCGAAACATAACACCCATTGAAACCACATGTCACCATCTTAGCAGATCCTACATAGTATACTGGGAGTCTCTCCTCACACAACAAGAAAAAGCAAAAGATCTCTCCTCGATCGGATCAGAAGACTTAAATGCAAGGGGCTATTTCCGGCTACCAAGGATACGAATAAGTATGGGGAACCCTCCTACAAAAAAATTGTATGGTCCAACAGCAATTGATTACTTGACGTGTGTGGAAGGTAAATCTGCATCGAAAAGCGAGCATATTAAATGCGAAGAAGAAACCTTGGGAAATACTAAATGCTTGTAAAGTTCGAGAAAATCGAGCCATTGACAAGCCTCGGCGAAACCAAACTATTTCCTTATCCCTGCAAAGCCAAGTTAGTTCCCTTATCTTGGCAAGACCGAGTAATCGTTTTAGCCTCGATAAAGCCAGACGACTCCTTGTACCTCGGTAAAGTCAGGTAAAATCCTTATCTTGGTAAGGCCAAACCAATTCACCACTCTCGGTAAAATTGAACCACTGATTTGCTTCACCCAAGTCAAGCTACTTTTGGACCTCAGTGAAAGTAATTAATAACTTTTTCCATACAATTTGATGAAAGTGGTACAAGCATTCAAACTTGGTGAAACATAGAAAAGGGCCATCAAGTAGGCGATATTCAAACCACGAAAAACATTAGAAAAATGCATTATTTCATTCATAAAGATTTTGGCATTATAAAGTAGGAATGTTTACAAAATTTCTCCAAACACCAAAAAGAAAAATACAAAGAAGATTCCTAAATCTCAGGCTCGGCTTTGGCCGCGGGTTCAGGAACAGCCTTGGGAGCAGCCAAAGGGAGCTGACTTGGTTCACCTATTTCAAAGGTTGTCAATCATGGAGCTTTAGTTTCTTCAGCAACGGGTTTAGACACTTCTTCTTCTTGAACACCCACTGCTGGAACCTTGGCCAAATTCTTCTCTGAAGCCACCTCAAAGTCAACATCTGGATTTTCTTCATATTTAGCTTCAGTGGATAATTCAACCCCCGGTGTGCGGCTACTATAATATTCATCTTCTAGGAAGGAGAGGTCTAAATCTGAGAATTTTTGAGATACCCTTGCTAGCGCTTCCTCCCTTCTAATCTGATATACATCGGCACAAGCCACCCTTCGCTCATCCAAAAACTGAGCTGATTCTTTATATTCTTTAACCACCAAAGCTGCCCGATTATCGACTTCGATCACTTGGCGCTCGAGCTCAGAACATTTCCTATGGCTCAGAGCTAAATCCTCGGTCAGGATTTTTATTTATATATCGCATCGATATCAGTCTTTTTCAGCTAAACAAAAAACAAAATGACAAACAAACTGTCACGCCCCAGACCCTATATTGGATCTAAGGGTGGCAACCCGCCGCATGCCTGGCATGCAAGGCGTTCCGAAATATAACATTTAATACCAGAAGGGGTAATAACTATATATCGTCCAATTTAAATGGTTCTTAATACAAATCATAATCATAGGTTTTAGGCTACATGCCCATCATACATAAGTCACTGGGGTTACAACAAAATGTTGGATCTTAGTTTCCTCTGAATGAAGCTCCAACTACCCCAGATCTCATTCTTCAGTCCTGTGGCTCTGAAAACATTGTAAGATTTATATGAGCTTACACTCAATAAGTAAGCCTACTATTATATAATCATTTCGTCAAGATATTATCAAACCATATTTCCATGTATAAAACTTCCAACTTCAAATACATTCATCATGTTATCAAAACATGTATATCATCAGCTCAAATAATTTTGAAAGCTTAATTATACAATAAATGCTAAAATATGCAATGTAAACAAATCCACTGTATTCATATAATTATTATTTCTTATGTGTCCCACGGCCCTACAACACCCATCTGTGTATCACTCTTTAATGTCCCTAAGAGGAAGGGTCCTGGTACCAGCATTATGCCATATATCATAATCAATCACAACACATCCTCTAGATGTGTGTGCGTTATGCAATATATCAATCACATCACATCCTCTAGATGTGTGTCCTCCACATATCTCCCCTGTAGAGGTGGGTCCCGTATCTCTCGGTATTTCACATCGTTTCACATCATATGAGAACCGCGCGATACATATCATCATCATATTTACATGTAGCACATCATGCATCATCATGAGCATAAGCTCCTCATATCATATATACAGTGGTTATACATTCATAGCATAAAATACATCAATAATACAGTATATTTTGCAAAGCAAAAATAATCACATCATTCAATTTTTGCACATTTATAATCCATTACTTTGCAAAATATCAGTAATCACATATAATTATAGCAGATTCCCAATTGTATAACAAAATTCCATTTTGTCTCATTTTTTCCAAATAATGTAATATATCCATAATTTTCATATTCAAATAAATTATAAAAATTATAATAAATGGCTTACTTACCTCAGTACGCTAATTCCAAACTGTAAATCAGCTATGTGGACATCCGGTTACCTACAGCATTAATTTCCACAATTAAATCTCAAAAATTGGAACAATGCAGCATCCCCTAAGGTCTACCCAGTCTAATCCTGGGCCCAACTTTGGGCTCGAATATCTCTCAATTTATAAGCCCGAATGGGAAATAAAAATATCCGAGAAACTAGAATCAACGCCGAATCGGGCCATATTTTTATTTCTCATTTTTGGCCCAATACGGGGCCCAAATTGCAGCCCCAAAATAGCTCACGAGCCGGCCCAATAGGGCCCAACGTGGGACGGCCCAAGCCGGCCCACGTCTTCATCATCTCCCCCGCCTCTTCCCCTGTTTCGCCCGAAACAGGGGAGGCCGTGCCGGCGGCCAGGGCCGCCGCTGGCCAAATTCTGGGTGGCCCGGCCGTCGGCGACCGGGCCAGAGCCGGCCGGCGACGGCCGGCTCCCTCTCCCTCTCTTTCTCCCTCAATTTCTCTCTCTCTCGCTCGATCCACGGCACGCAACTCGTGCCGGTGGCACGGCCGGCCACCGTGGCCGGCCGGATCCTCACCGGACGGTCGCCCGCCGCTGGTGAGGCCTCCTGGCCGACGCCCAGGCCCGGCGAGGCATCGGGCACTCCGCCGGGCCCGAACCAAGCCGTGAACCGGCTTGGTTCTCTCCCTTTCTCTCTCTCTCTCTCTCTCTCGATCTCTCTGTAACTCTCTTTCTCTCCCTTACCTGTGCCCGTGCCAAGGGAGAGCTCGTGGGGAAGGAGGGGTGCTCCCCCCTCCTTAAATAGCGGCGAGGGGAGGGTTATCCCCTCCCCTGTACCCACGTGAAGGGGGCGCGTCGGCGCCCCCTTCCTTGACTGGCTGCGGCACCCTTTGCCGCAGCCGTCAATAATGGCGGAGGAAGGGGGCGGCGCCCCCCTTCCTCGTCAACAATGGCGGATCCTCACCACGTGAGGATCCGCCGCAAGAACAGGGTTTACATTCTTCCCTCCTTATAAAAATTTCGCCTCGAAATTGGTGTACTTCAAATAACATTTAGAATCCAAAGCTTTGATCATATGATTAATCTTCTTTCCAATTACATATGCTATGTTACAAACAATTGAGGATATTTTTCTTTAATTTCTTCCTCAAGCTCCCAAGTAGCTTCCCTCTCAGAATGGTTACTCCACTGAACCTTGACATAAGGAATGCTACGCCGTCTTAAAACTTGATCCTTGCGGTCCACAATACGCACAGGATGCTCCTCATACGTTAGATCCTTCCTTAACTGCATGGGCTCAAACTGTATCACATGGCTGGGGTCAGGAATGTACTTTCTCAACATAGATACATGAAATACATTGTGTACCCCAGAGAGTGCCGGAGGTAATGCCAAGCTATAAGCCACCTCCCCTACTTTGCTCAGAATTTCAAATGGTCCAATGTATCGTGGACTCAGTTTACCTCTAATCCCAAATCTCATCACATTTTTGGTTGGTGATATCTTCAAGAAGACATGATCTCCAATTTGAAATTCTAGCTCCCTTCTTCTCACATCAGCATAGCTCTTCTGTCGGCTCTGAGCTGTGCGGAGTCGTCCCTTGATCAGTTGTACCTTTTCTACTGTCTGTCGAATCAGCTCAGGGCCCAACAATTTTCTCTCCCCCACATCATCCCAACATAAGGGAGATCTGCATTTTCTACCATACAAGGCCTCAAATGGAGCCATCTGGATACTGGCCTGGTAGCTGTTATTGTAAGCAAATTCCACCAAAGATAAGTGGTTGTCCCAAGCACCACCCAAGTCCATCACACAGGCTCGCAACATGTCCTCCAGGGTCTGTATGGTTCTCTCAGACTGCCCATCTGTCTGGGATGGAAGGCTGTGCTGAAGTTCAATTTGGTCCCCAGAGCTCTATGAAGACTCTTCCAGAATTGGGACACAAACCTAGTATCCCTATCTGATACAATAGATACGGGAATACCATGAAGCTCACAATTTGCTCAATATACATGTTGGCCAATCTCTCACTGGAGATCCCAACTCTGAATGGCAGGAAATGGGCTGACTTCGTTAATCTGTCTACAATGACCCATACCGCATCATTGTTCCGAGGGGTCTTAGGCAGACCAGTCACGAAGTCCATAGTGATCTTCTCCCATTTCCATTGTGGAATCATCAGAGATTGAAGGGGTCCCGCAGGCCTTTGATGCTCAGCCTTCACTTGCTGACATACCAAACACTTGGCTACATACTGAGCAATCTCGCTCTTCATTCCTTTCCACCAAAAGTTTTCCTTTAGGTCTTTGTACATCTTGGTACCTCCTGGGTGCACCGTGTAAGGAGAATAGTGGGCCTCCTTCAGAATCTCTGCTCTTAGTTCCACCACATTTGGCACACAGAGCCTACCATCAAATCTCAGGGATCCATCCTCCATTATAGTAAATTCATTCTGAACCCCTGACTTCATGGCTTCTTTAATCTTTTGCAGGTCCAAGTCTTCTTTCTGGGAGGACTTGATCCTGTCTAACAGAGTTGGTTGGAGTACAAGTGTTGCTACAAGTCCATCGGACCGTTGTACTCGCAATCCAACCTCCAGCTTCTCAAGATCCCTCTGGATGTGAGGCTGAGAGGTGATCATAGAAGCTAACTCCGAGGAGGATTTCCTACTCAAGGCATCAGCTACCACATTGGCCTTCCCTGGATGATAGTGCAGGTTCAGGTCATAATCTTTTAGTAGCTCCATCCACCTCCTTTGTCTCAAGTTTAACTCCTTCTGAGTGAAGATGTACTTCAGACTTTTGTGGTCTGTGTACACATCACATGCTTCTCCATATAGATAATGCCGCCAGATCTTTAAGGCAAAAATTACAGCAGCCAACTCCAGGTCATGAGTAGGATAATTTTGCTCGTATGGCTTTAGCTGTCTGGAGGCATAAGCTATCACCTTCTCATTTTGCATCAGAACACATCCCAATCCCTTCCGAGAAGCATCCGTGTATAGAGTGAATCCTCCAGATCCTGACGGAAGGGTAAGGACGGGGGCTGACACTAGGCATTTTTTTCAGCTCCTGGAAACTTCTCTCACACTCCTCAGTCCAGTCAAACTTCGCTTGCTTTTGGGTCAAGCGAGTCAGGGGTAGAGCAATGCGAGAAAAGCCCTCCACGAATCTGCGATAATATCCTGCCAGCCCCACGAAGCTTCTGACTTCAGATACATTGGAAGGTCGACTCCAATTTACGACCGCCTCAATCTTCTTTGGGTCCACAGTTATGCCATTTTTAGATATTACGTGACCCAAGAATGATACTTGGCTCAACCAGAAGTCACATTTCTGCAACTTGGCATAAAGCTTTTTCTCTCGAAGGGTTTGCAGAACAATCTTCAGGTGGTCCATATGTTCCTCCTGGCTTTTAGAATACACCAGGATGTCATCAATGAACACCACCACAAACTGGTCTAAGTATGGCTTAAAGATTCTGTTCATCAAGTCCATGAATGCTGCCGGGGCATTAGTTAACCCAAACGGCATCACCAAGAACTCGTAGTGGCCATACCTAGTCCTGAATGCTGTCTTAGGCACATCTCCAGCCTGGACCTTGAGTTGATGGTATCCTGACCGAAGGTCAATCTTCGAGAATACCCGAGCTCCTTGGAGTTGATCGAACAGATCATCGATCCTCGGCAAGGGATACTTGTTCCGCACTGTTACCTTATTGATTTCTCGGTAATCAATGCAGAGCCGAAGACTCCCATCCTTCTTTTTGACAAATAATACTGGAGCACCCCAAGGAGAGACACTCGGTCTGATAAATCCCCGGTCTAGGAGCTCTTGCAATTGGTTCTTCAACTCTTTTAGTTCAGCTGGGGCCATACGATAAGGGGCCTTGGATATAGGTCCAGTGCCAGGGACCAAATCAATGGTGAACTCCACTTCCCGGTCTGGAGGCAATTCGGTCAAATCATCCGGGAAGACGTCAGGAAACTCCATAGCCACTGGAATATCCTCCAATTTCACCTCTTCCTGCTGAAGGTCCTTGACCACAGCAAGAAACCCTTGGCCACCTTCATCAAGTATTTGGCAGCCCACAGTGCTGATACAAACACTGAAGCCAGGTGTTCCTGGCTTCCAGTAAAACTGAATTCAGGCTGATTAGGGATTTTGAAGATCACCATTTTCCTGAAACAGTCTACCGAAGCATGATAGGAGGCCAACCAGTCCATCCCAAGGATAACATCAAAGGACTTTAGTGGAAGGACGATTAGATCAGCCTCCAGCCTCTTGTCGCCCACGTTGATCTGGCAGGATCTGCATACAGACTCCACCCTCATAACATCTCCATTTGGGAATGCAATGAGCAACTCTTGTTCTAGGGGAACGGGTGTCAACGATGCATTATTGGCAAGATAAACATCAGATATAAACGAATGCGTGGCACCCGGATCTACTAAAGTCTGAGCATAAGTGTTGCCTACTTTAATTGTCCCTGATCACAAAGTTTAGTTGTCTTAGATGTCATATAGCGGATCCTATTTATCCTTCATGATTAATGCATTATATCGCATATGAACCAAATAATCTTAAAGGGGTACTTAGGTAACAGGTATACCTGCACAACGGAGTTAGAAGCGGCAGCATCCTGTTGGGTGAGGGTGAAGACCCTTCCCTGGGTCCTCGGCTGCTGCGGCTGGTTCATCCCAAGATTTGGAGAAGACAGCTGCTCCCTCCGAAGGGGACAAGTGGCCATCTTGTGATCCACTTTCCCACATATGAAGCAGGCACCTCTCGGCCCACGGCACTGCCTGCCCGGGTGGAAGTTCCCGCAGTGAGGGCAACGGGTCTCCTTACCCTTCGGTCCTGAGGGGGGCTGATATGTATCTTTCTTCTTAGCCTGCCCCGAAGACTGGCCCGAAGGAGACCCCTTCCTCTTCCTCTTTAGCTCCCACTCCTTCTGGTTCCTATTCATGTCTCTTTCGATCACCAGGGCTTTACTCACCACAGCACTATATGTGGAGAGTTCAAATGCATTGACTGCTTGCCTCAGTTTGGGTCGCAGTCCTTCAGTGAACCTGGTGATCTTGGCTCTCTCAGTGGTCACTATTTCCGGAGCAAACCGGCTAGCCTAGTGAACTCGGCTTCGTACTGGGCCACAGAGAGATTCTTCTGTTCCAGCTCCAGAAACTCAGACTCCATCTGTCTTTGCACACTACTAGGAAAGTATTTGTTGAAAAAGGCCTCCTTGAACTCCCTCCAGGAAACAGCTTGTCCACCCAATCGCTGCTCCATATGCAACCACCAATCATATGCCTCCCCTTGAAGGAGATAGGTGGCAAATCTAATCCGCTCCTCCTGGCTACCATGGGCCATGAAGGCCTTCTCCATCTCCCTCATCCATCCCTCAGCATCAGCGGGATTGGTGGATCCAGAGAAGGGAGCAGGGGCTAAGCTCTTAAACTCAGCAAAGCTCCGACCCCCTCCTTGCCAGGGTTGCGGCGGAGCGGGCTGGACTGGTGGTTCAGGTTCGACTCGCGGGTTTTGCTGAGTAGGAGGGCCGGGCTGAGCAGGCACCACTTGTTGGATCTGCTGCTGCATAGCCTGCACCATTTCCACAAGGGCCTGAAGTATCTCAGTCTGGCGCTGTTGCTGGCCATTCCCAGCCACATTGATGGAACCAGAGCCTCCAGAAGTTTGCTGGCCTCCCTGCTGGCCAGAGTCACCAGCCTGGGAACCTCCAACTTGTCGCATACTTCTGGTGTGACGAGGCATGACTATTCCCTGCCAAGTTTGGTTCCAATCAATATCTTTACAAACCCTTAAGTTTTCAAAATATTTATTAGAAAAAAATTATATCTTCTTAGAGTTGTTACCCTCCCAGTGTCATCCTACTGTTTTGTTTAGTGTCATCCTATGTTTGTCCCTAAGGTCAAACCTAGGCTCTGATACCACATTAGCTGTCACGCCCCAGACCCTATATTGGATCTAGGGGTGGCAACCCGCCGCATGCCTGGCATGCAAGGCGTTCCGAAATATAACATTTAATACCAGAAGGGGTAATAACTATATCGTCCAATTTAAATGGTTCTTAATACAAATCATAATCATAGGTTTTAGGCTACATGCCCATCATACATAAGTCACTGGGGTTACAACAAAATGTTGGATCTTAGTTTCCTCTGAATGAAGCTCCAACTACCCCAGATCCCATTCTTCAGTCCTGTGGCTCTGAAAAACATTGTAAGATTTATATGAGCTTACACTCAATAAGTAAGCCTACTATTATATAATCATTTCGTCAAGATATTATCAAACCATATTTCCATGTATAAAACTTCCAATTTCAAATACATTCATCATGTTATCAAAACATGTATATCATCAGCTCAAATAATTTTGGAAGCTTAATTATACAATAAATGCTGAAATATGCAATGTAAACAAACCACTGTATTCATATTATTATTTCCTTATGTGTCCCACGGCCCTACAACACCCATCTGGTGTATCACTCTTTAATGTCCCCTAAGAGGAAGGGTCCTGGTACCAGCGTTATGCCATATATCATAATCAATCACAACACATCCTCTAGATGTGTGTGCGTTATGCAATATATCAATCACATCACATCCTCTAGATGTGTGTCCTCCACATATCTCCCCTGTAGAGGTGGGTCCCGTATCTCTTGGCATTTCACATCGTTTCACATCATATGAGAACCGCGGCGACACATATCATCATCATATTTGCATGTAGCACATCATGCATCATCATGAGCATAAGCTCCTCATATCATATATACAGTGGTTTGTACATTCATAGCATAAAATACATCAATAATACCAGTATATTTTGCAAAGCCAAAATAATCACATCATTCAATTTTTGCACATTTATAATCCATTACTTTGCAAAATATCAGTAATCACATATAATTATAGCAGATACCCAATTGTATAACAAAATTCCATTTTGTCTCATTTTTTCCAAATAATGTAATATATCCATAATTTTCATATTCAATAAATTATAAAATTATAATAAATGGCTTACTTACCTCAGTACGCTAATTCCAAACTGTAAATCAGCTATGTGGACATCCGGTTACCTACAGCATTAATTTCCACAATTAAATCTCAAAAATTGGAACAATGCAGCATCCCCTAAGGTCTACCCAGTCTAATCCTGGGCCCAACTTTGGGCTCGAATATCTCTCAATTTATAAGCCCGAATGGGAAATAAAAATATCCGAGAAACTAGAATCAATGCCGAATCGGGCCATATTTTTATTTCTCCATTTTTGGCCCAATACGGGGCCCAAATTGCAGCCCCAAAATAGCTCATGAGCCGGCCCAATAGGGCCCAACGTGGGACGGCCCAAGCCGGCCCACGTCTTCTCATCTCCCCCGCCTCCCCTGTTTTGCCCGAAACAGGGGGAGGCCATGCCGGCGCCAGGGCCGCCGCCGGCCAAATTCTGGTGGCCCGGCCGTCGGTGACCGGGCCAGAGCCGGCCGCGGCGACGGCCGGCTCCCTCTCCCTCTCTTTCTCCCTCAATTTCTCTCTCTCTCTCTCTCGCTCGATCCACGGCATGCGACTCGTGCCGGTGGCACGGCCGGCCACCGTGGCCGGCCGGATCCTCACCGGACGGTCGCCACCGCCGGTGAGGCCTCCTGGCCGACGCCCAGGCCTGGCGAGGCATTGGGCACTCCGCTGGGCCCGAACCAAGTCGTGAACCGTCTTGGTTCTCTCCCTTTCTCTCTGTCTCTCTCTTTCGATCTCTCTGTAACTCTCTCTCTCTCTCCCTTACTTATGCCCAGCGCCGAGGGAGAGCTCGTGGGGAAGGAGGGGTGCTCCCCCTCCTTAAATAGCGGCGAGGGGAGGGTTATCCCCTCCCCTGTACCCACGTGAAGGGGGCGCATCGGCGCCCCCTTCCTTGACTTGCTGCGGCACCCCTTGCCGCAGCCGTCAATAATGGTGGAGGAAAGAATAGGGGTTTGCACAAACGGTCAAGTAGACCTCAGTTGAAGGAAAGAAACAAGCCAATACATGAGAGTGAAAGGAATATACATCTCTTTAGCTTGCCAAGCAACTTCGGCTTTCACTTTTTTGGCCCTGTTTCCTTTCTATACCAGTTCATTTTTTGCTAGGTATGCTCAATATTTTCTTGATCTTCTTTGGCATCGAGTCGTGTTTGGTTTAGCTTGGCTATGAGATCAGCAACCTGCTTCTGACAGGCCTCAAACCGATGCTTATCTTCAACATGCCTATCATTTAAGAAGTCAATTTCCCTTATGGCCTCAACTCGAAACTTTGGCAATTCTGATTGAGCTTCATTGACTAATTTTCGAGCCTGCTCAAGCTCGTTAACTTTAGCTCAAAGTCTTGATGCCTCTGATTGGGCTTTCTCAGTTGATCTCCATGTTTCTTCAAGCTTAGCCTAAATCCTTGTTAATTCTTCTGTATGCTGGTTGGCTGAACCCAACTCGCTCTGAAGCACCTCAGATTCATATAGAATTTATCTATGGCACTCATTCGTAGAGGTCAAATGCTTATAAAGCACCCGTTGGAGGAGGCAGAGCAAAATAGGAAAGCTTAAAAGATCACACAAAGCACCCGAGAGGACAAGGAAAGGAGAAACACTCACCCGAATGAAAGAAGTATCATATCCCTCAGAAGGTATCGGCTAGGAACTGACATGTAGTTTTTCAAGTCTAAGAGTATTTCAAACCCTTCCACTGTAAAAGTGACCTTCCAACGTTTGTCCTTTTCTCTTTCGACAATAGGAGCATCCTCCTCGGCAACAGGAGCATCCTCTTCCAAACAAAGAAGTGCAAAAAAGCATCGATCCGGGATCGCAATTCCTTGATGGGATAGCCAGAAGGGTGGATGAGAGGGCTGAGCTGGTCTATTCCCCCCTCATCACCCACCGATGTATTCAAAGGCCCTGGTTCATCCATCCTCACTAAGGGAGACCCCTTTTGTTTGGTGGATCTTTCCTCTCTTCCTTCCCTCGGTGAGGATGAGACTCCACCGCAGGTGGGATAATGCGAGATTCACTCGCCGCAAGAGCATTCGTGTGATCCTCAAAAAGCAATTTTTTAAACTTTTGCTGATCCTCGGGGTCATCTTCCCTAAGGCAATCCACATCAGCGGCTATAGGGTAATAAAACTTTGTCACTTGGAAATAGTTGTCCATTGGTTCAGGTAGGTGACTGGACCCCGGCCCTTCTTGAGCCACTACTTCTTTAGCTCCGTCCCTGGCGTATGCTCTCCGGATTCTAAAACCATGATAGGGGCTAGATTCGGCTCTTCTCTAGCTCCTTTTCTCGAAGGACTCAAGGATTGGAACCTTACTACCTCCTGTGAATGGCTCGGCATAGCCAGTTTAAGCTTGGAAGGGGATGAAGAAAAAGGTTTTTCTCAAGCTTAGCCCTCTTTCCTTTTGCAGGACTCGATGATACGGTGCAAGGGCGCTTCACACCCTTCATTTTGCTTGGACCACCAGAGTCGATATCAAGCATATCTCTCGTTTGAACCCCAAGCTTAGACTTGGTTTCTGCAACACACCATCCATTAGATGGTTAGCTGTGCCCCGATAGACATACTAAGACATAGGAGAAATAATGCAGAACTCACCTCGAGGATCGATTTTGCTAAGCCCGGCATTGTAAAGGACTTTCTCAAATAGAAGAGTGTTAACCGGGATTGCCTTACTGTTATAGAGGATGTCAAAATCATCCTTCTCCTGCTTCGACAATTTTGGATGCCAATTTGGGTCAAGGGGGATAGGTGCCCATTGATGAGGAAAGTCATATGCGATATCCCATTCGACAAGAAAAAATCGAGGCTTTCATCCTTTGATGGAAGTTGAAACTTTCGAGATCCTCTTGAAGTTCTTTCATGGTCCAATGTATTGCCAGGCTGAATCCTTAGAAGAAGTGAGGTTATAGCAATCTTGGAATAGAGGATCTGTCACTATCGCTCCCATCAGCATGCACATAGAAATGAACCTGATAATATAATGCTAGCTATTTGGTCCGACCATTGTAGGACAAATGCCATAGTACTCCATTATATCTTTCAGCAGGGGATGAAGAGGAAAACAGGGACCTGCTCAAAAACTCTCCTCGTAGAAGAACACCCCTGTCTCCAGTTGATCGGATACCCTTGCTTAGGATCAGAAACTCGCATTCGGATGTCACTTGTAAACCAGTAATTCTGATGAATCTCCTCCAGGTTTGCCGGGGTTATCGTCAAGGTGACGTCGAATGGATGCTTCATATATCTAGGGTTAATGGAAGAGGCACCAGCCATACTACCCTTTAGTTAAAGATGTTTGATCTCTGAAGAAGAAAACAAGAAGGAAACGTAACCAGGGATGGCGCTGCTCATCTCTTAAACCGCTCTGGTAGAAAGGTAAGACATCACCGGTAAGGATCCCCAAGCATTCAGGCTGCCAGCATAGGCACTGCAAGCGCAAAAGCTTGCTGTGTGTCATTCGCACAACCGTTGTTTGCGGAAAACTAGAGTCCCATCTCATCCACCCAAGAAGGATGATGGAGCGACGACGTGGCATTTATGAGAACATCATTACATGCCTTTTTAAATTCAAACCCCTCCAGTCAAATTAAGCCATATGGAACTCTACTTTCTATGCTCGAACCTACACTTTGGATTAGGGAGTGGGGGGTATGTGATGTGGGATAAAATCATCATTGCATTAATATCCGTGCATACGATGAAAAGGCTAGGATCATTTTGATTTTTGACTCGTCAGCTATCACATTCAGAAAAAGATAGAACTACTACGCCTCGAACAAACTCAACCACCCTCATAGCTCGGCAAGACCGAACTATCTTCATAGCTTGGCAGGACCGAGCTATCTTCATATATACCTCAGCAGAACCGAGCTATCTTCATGCCTCGACAGGGCCAAGCTATCTCTATAGCTCAGTATGGCCAAGCTATCTACATAGCTCGGCAGGATCGAGCCATCTCCACACCTCGGCAAGACCAAGCTATTTCCTCCTTCGGCTCAAGCGCCTTTGCTATCTAGCATTACGCCAAGTTCTCTGTACAGTGAATGTCTTTGATCACCTGATTTTTAAAGCGATCCTCTTAAAATAGAAGTGAGGAGCCGAATATAACCCTCTAATGCCAAATCAACAAAAGTTCAAATCCCTGATTATTTGGCAGGATTCCAACCACGTCGGTTTTCGGCATTCCCAAGAAGGAAATAAATCCAATAAAAGCAAAAATAGCTTAGTGTCTATAAATAATCCAATCTCAAAGCACCTATCATCTTCTTTGGACATCGATCCTCTAACTAACAGGATTCGAATTCTACTGGTCCCATAACCAACCAGATTCGAATTAGATTAGAATCGTACCGGCTCTCAGCTTTCCAAGACATATCCAAGAAGTCAGGTATTAATCGGCCATTATTCCAATAGTCTATAAATACCTGGTCCTAAGACCTTTTCAGGTATTCTCTATGCCCCTATGCTCACTCTGACTGAAAAAGCTCAAGCAGAATTCTTAAGCTCTCGAGAGGCCATTTTTGAGGGACTCTTCTGCGAGAGCCTTCTCCTCATATCTGATTGCTGAGAAATTGCCACTGACTTGGGCGTTGGAGGGTCTTCCATGGAGGCCACCCCTAACGCTTCCTGCATGAAAATTGTTTTGCAGGTTCACCCAGATGGAAGATCGTCATCCAGATCCAAAAGTGAGCTGACCCAAGTTAGAGAACGGATTTCTACGGCAACGGTATGTATAGCCTGAATATCTTAATTTTGTGCAGAAACCCTTTGCTTTCCCCCTTGATTATTTGAAGTGGCCAAATTATCCTTAATTCAGCAGTAGATGGAATGTTTGGTTAAGTGGCATTTTCATAATTTTAGTCCAAAGGAACTATCATTGAGTGGTGGATAGTTAAGTTCTAATTTTCTTGTTCTTTCCCTCACTTGAAAGCTCCGATGTAGCCTCTTTTTAGAGGGTTTACTCTTGAGAGCTCAAGTAGCTTGTTCGCCCTTATTTTGTCTCTCTCCTCCACTTCTCTATTTCTCCCCTAAATCTCTTAACACAAAACCTTGATTCCATTGGTCTTAGATTCCACACTTTGTTCTGTTGAAGCCTTCATCTTCTATCTCTCTATGATTTCCTCATCCTATATTTCTATCGATCTTGATCCCTTCCTCATTTTGTATAGATGCATTTAGGCAATGTTTAGGTGAACCAAGGACATGAGCTCCTCCTCTTTCCTATCAACAAGCTCCTCCTTCTGCTTAACCTACACCTTAGAGCTTCGACTCTATCATGACCCTCGATTAGGAACTCGTCCAAAGACATCACAATACGACCACATACTCTTAAAGTGAATCCTTAGAGCATACATGACCTACTAAACTTCAACATAAGCAATATCATGAAATCATCTATGGAAGCTAAACTCATATATCTCAAAATACTATCTCAGAGTACTCATGCTAGTGCATAAAAATCTGAATATCAACCTTCAAGTACATATCAGATATCTACAATATTAAATGATATATGAAAATTATACACTAATCTTACTCCCGATGCCCAACGCCCAAGACTAGATCTAGTAGATAAGTATCATCATCATCTTCTGAAACATGATAATGAGGAAAAATAATGAGCTAAAAACTTAGTAAAGTTCTACGCTAGCTATTAGCTAAAATCTTGAACAAAACTGTATAACAAAATAACTTTATATAGAAAGTAACATAACATATTCATAAAACTAACTGCACACCATAAAACTAAACAAATACCAATATAAACCATAGTAAATACAAAAATACTAACATATCTATGTCTATATCAAAATCATCCGCATACTAAAGATACATACTAATAATGTCATGTCAGTAGTTTATATCTAACAACTGAATTTAGTGATACACATGTGTAGGGGTTGGTTCCCATACTAGCGCCCAGCATATTAAACTCAGTCAATAGTCCTTGACTAGTTCTACATCAACTCTTGATCTTTGGCCCTCACTTGATCTTCAGCCCTCTCCCAATACCGCTAGTCTAGTCCAATCTTACTAGAACTAGTACTACATATTAGCAGTAATATCATATTCTTAACCATTCATGACATTGGACTAAGTCACTCTTATATACATCAACATACTGATGATATATACTAGCAAACCTCATGCCAAAATCGGTGTCTAACAACCTAACTTGGCGATATAAATGCACATGTTGGTTTTCATACTAGTGCCCAACGTATGAAACTCAATCAATAGTGTATGACCGGTTCTACATTGTCTCTCAACCTTTAGCCCTCTTTCAGTGCCATTGATTTAAGCCAATTCAGTTAGAATTAGTATCATGTATCAATAGTAAATCATTAGAATCTGATGCTTCTACATTGGCTTCCCTCGGCAAACTATTCTTTTCCGATGCCACCATTATCACATCTTAGTAACTAGTCTACGTGCCCACACTATCACATCACATGTCCATCCAACCCATAATCATACTATAACCAAAATAATATATCTCAATATATCATATTTGTATATCACAAATCAAAACCCAAACTATTTTATAGTTAAAATAATATTCCAAAACATACATAACAACTTCACAATAAACCATCATGCACAGTTAAAACATGCTGAGAATTCAATAATAAATTCATGATATATGCTGGCATGCAAGATATGAAACATATTGCGTAACAATGAGTATAGAATTATTACCTGTGTTGCTAATCCCAACGGTCTTCTCAATTAGATCAAATCAATGATCACCTAAAATTAACATAAATAATTAATTAATTCACTAAAATTCATAATTTAAGAAAATTATCATTTTGTCCTTCTAGCCTATATTTTAGAATTACCATTTTGCCCTTCCTACATAGACTTAACTAGGTTAATTATAGCTTAATTAAATCACCTATCATTTTATTTAATTAATTTACTATAAGAACCACTAATTAGCTAATCACCAAATTAACCCTTATTCCACCAATTCCTAACCTATGCTTAATTACTTTAAAATTAATGATTAACCACTAACTAATTAACATTTTAACCAGCAATTGGACTTATCTTAATTGGGTCACTAGAGAATTAATTAAGTTATTAGAGCATTAGGTAGGTTACTAATAACCTTAACTAGAGCTTAATTAGGTTATCCCAACTCTAATCTACCTAAATCCATTTTTAATCCAGTGTAATAACATTCTAGTTAATTTTAAAATTAATTTCAGCAACTAATTCAGTTCTTGGCTAAAAATTCTAGGTTCTAATTCAAAGGGTTTAGGCTTAAGAAATAATGTGGTTCACTATTTAAATGGATTGAGTCTTATAGTCATGGGCCTGATCTACTTGAACCGAGCAAGTTTAAGTCACAATGCTTTTTGATCCTATTTAAATAAGCCAAAATCCGTTAAAATAAAATATGGATTTCTTTGGTTTAATCTAATTCATATGGGTTTGAATCCATCACATTTTATTCAGCCTATTTCATATTAATTGAACAGATCAATTAAACCAAGATAAATAGATTAGTTTCAGATTCTTAAGTCAATAAGATTGATTTCAGATTCAATTAGGTCTACTATATTAGACTTAACTCATTTTTTAGCTATTTAAATCCTCATGAATCCATAAACCTATTGATATTTGGTTGACCCAAATTAAATAACGCATAGCCTATTTACCTTATATCAAAGAAGACACCTGTTGAGGGGTAAAATCGCTGTACTCAACAACCGTGTTTATGGCTAAGGCTAGCCTTGATTTCTATCCGCTGTGCAACACCCGCCAAAGATAAATCAACCTCGGTAGGTCGGAGCATCCTAGCCTCCACCGAGCCAAGGGTTCCCCAAGACGTGAGCTATTGTCTATCGTCTCTCGGCCCCTCGAGCCGAACTATCGTCTATCGTCTCTCGGCCCCCCGAGCCGAGCTATCGTCTCTCGGCCTCTCGAGCCGAGTTATCGTCTATCGTCTCTCGGCCCCCCGAGCCGAGCTATCGTCTCTCGGTCCCCCGAGCCGAGCTATCATCTCTCGGCCCCTCGAGCCGAGCTATCGTCTCTCGGTCCCCTCGGCCGAGCTATCGTCTATCGTCTCTCGGCCCCTCGAGCCGAGCTATCGTCTCTCGGCCCCTCATGCCGAGTTATCGTCCATCATCTCCTGGCCCTAACCAAGCCATCCCATCAGCCGGCCCTTCTAGCCGATCTCTTCTATCACTCGGCCTAGCCCGAGCGATACCTATACCTCTGCGGAATTCAGCGCGGGAAAGCTTAAAATAGTAAGATTTCAAATGGGAATCATATCTGAAAGTGGCCTAGAGCCCTGGAGCCTATGCCCCCACCCTTGAGATGTCAATAAGCTATCCCGGTCGTCGATCTTCTAACTAACCAGATACGAATCCTACCGATCTCATAACAAACTGGATTCAGATCTCAACGGCCTTCGGACCCACGACGCTCCCAAACAACCAGGTAATCCTCTATAATACCATAGCTTCAAATCCCCTCAGGTATGCCATCTCTTATGTGCACACTCGCTCACTACCTTTGCTTCCGCTATTATCGCTCTGCTCAGAGTTCCTGTGAGAGACTCTTCAGCGAGAGCCTTCTTTCCATTTTTGTTAGTTGCTGATCTCTACTGACTTGAGCATCGGAGGGTCTTCCACAGAGGGCTACCCCCAACGCCTCTCGCGTGAGGACTGTTTTGCATGTTCGCCCAGGGGGAGCTCGATCGCGCCCGAGTCGAAGGACAGATTTTGGTAGCAACAAATTGGCGCTAGAGGAAGGGTCTCAAGTCCCATAAACTTGTGATTCAGGAGACAAGGGTCTCAATCTTAAAGAGAACCCCTCCAATGGCCAATCGAAGAAAGGCTACTTCCGAAGCCCGGGACCATGTCGTCTCCCAAAGACCTAATCCGGTGAGCAGTGTGGCGCCGCCACCACCACCAGTTGAGACTCCATCGCCACCAGCGGCCCCAATGACCCAAGACCGGTTTGTCACACTGGTCCAGCAGGACCAAGCACTGACCCATTTGATTCAGGGACACCATGAAGCTCCCCGTCCAACTGCTCCTACTCTGCATCTTCCTGAGGGAGCCGTGGACCCCCCTCGTCATCCTATAAGGGAGCTGAGCCAGCCCTGCAAGTGGTATGCAGCAAGGATCTTCCTAGATCTCGGCAGGCCCGATCCCTCTCTCCGGTGTCTTCTTGCCACGACTCGACGCCGTCTCCGCCTTCTCCCTGCCTCGGCACTATAGCTCAGTTTACGTAGCCACGCTATGCGCACCAAGGCATTTATGGCCTCATAAAGGTCATGTGCATTTACCTGCTTTAAGGCATTTAATGCCTTATCTCCTTCCATCATTAAGGCATTTATGGCTGCCACGTTGGCCCCCTTGGCACCTTTTGCATGAGGAAGGATGGCGTCATGAAGCCAAGACAAGGAGTTCTTGACTCCATGCTTCACAGAAGTCCAACGTCCAGCTTCAGCCTCGGCCAGTGGGTCTACTGCACCACCCAGAGAGTTCCCACAGGCAAGACCCCGTTCCGAATGGCCTTTGGAACAAAAGATGTCATCCCTATGGAGATAGGACTCCCCTCTCCATAGGTGGAGAGCTACTCGGAGGAGACTAACGACGAGCAGCTTCGCATCAACCTCAACTTGGTGGAAGAGATCAGGGAGAAAGCTCGATTTAGAGTGTCCGTGTACCAGCAAAGAGTGGCCCGTTACCATGCCTCAGAGTCAAAGGCAAATCCTTCTCGCCTGGCGATCTTGTCCTCCGGAAAGCATCCGTTTTCAAACTGCTGGAGCAAGGAAAGCTCTCTCCAAACTGGGAAGGCCCCTATCAAGTAGTGGAAGTCATCGGACCTGGCACCTACAAGCTCCAGGACCCAAGCGGGAGATCCATTCCTCAGACGTGGAATTCAGACAACCTTCGCATACATCATCAGGAGGGTACGCCTTCTATAGGTCCGCTCCATTAACTGTTATGGCATATTGCTTTTATGATTCATGGCATGGTTGCTACAATCACTTCTTCAAAAAATCATAATGAAAAGTAGATGTCACTTGCTAATCCTCGGCACGACTGAGCTGTCTCCTTGAACAGAAAATCTCTGTACCTCGGCTGGGCCGAGTCCTATTCATCGAAGACTCGGTATGGCCGAGCACCGCCAGTACGGCTGGGGGCCATGTGATCCCCAAAACCCCATCCGGATTCGGGCAGCTTACAATCCCCGGTCGGACCGAACAGCAAAGAAACTTCGTTCGGATTCGAGCAGCTTACAAGCCCCGACCGGACCAGGTGACCTCCAAAATTTCATCCGGATTCGGGCAGCTTACAAGCCCCGGCCGGACCAAAGGACAAAGAAACCTCGTTCGGATTCGGGCAGCTTACAAGCCCCGGTCGGACTAGGTGACCTCCAAAATTTCATCCGGATTTGGGCAGCTTACAAGCCTTAGCCGGACAAAAGGACAAAGAAGCCTCGGTTTGATTCGAGCAGCTTACAAGCCTCGGTCAGAGCCGAAGTGCGTATCAAAAGCCTCGGCCAGAGCTGGAGTGCATCTCTTATTATCCAAAGCCCCGGCCAGAGCCGAAGTGCGTATCAAAAGTCTCAGCTAGAGCCAGAGTGCATCTCTTATTATCAAAAGTCTCAGCCAGAGCCGGAGTGCATCTCTTATTATCCAAAGCCCCGGCCAGAGCCGGAGTGCATATCAAAAGCCTCGGCCAGAGCTGGAGTGCATCTCTTACTATCAAAAGCCTCGACCAATCCAAGTGATACAGTACTAAAGCTTTGTCCCAGCCAGATAATTTTTCGAACACTCTAGCGCAACTAAAGCGCCTTATTTTACTTCAGCAAGAGGGCCGCCCATGCCTTTCTCTAACCTACACAGAGATAAACACTTCCTCTACAGAGGATCAAATGACATGTTCCCCAAATAAGATTGCTCCAGAATTCTACTCCCTATATCCGAAGTTACACTTCGGACTAGGGAGTTGGGGGCATGTGTTGAGGGGTAAAATTGTTATTGCATTGTTAATCGCTCACATTGGCGATGGGTCGCGCCCAATCCAAATGCCCTGCTTGCCAACTGGCTAGCTAGCGCGACATTCTAGTAACAAGCGTCTCCTCATAATGAAGAAAGAAAACAAGAGGAAAAAAAGGTCTACGTTATGTGCCTGGGTTCTCCAAAGGCCGCCTCATTAATATCCAGCAATCAAGTCAATAGGCTGGAGCATTTAATGACTTGGCATGGAATAAAAGAAAGGAGAAAGCATGCCTCGGCACTCAAGCCCCGCCTCATTCAGGCCGAGCCATGCCTCGGCGCTCTCATTCAGGCCAGATTCAGCATAGCTCGGCCAACATAGCTCGGCCAGCCTCAGCCTCGGCCAGCTTCAACATAGCTCGGCCAGCCTCAGCCTCGGTCAGATTCAGCATAGCTCGGCCAACATAGCTCGTCCAGCCTCAACCTCGGCCAACATACCTCGGCCTCTGCAACCACGCTATGTCTCTTGCATCAAGGCATTTATGGCCTCATAAAGGCCACGTGCATCCACCTGTTTTAAGGCATTTAATGCCTTTTTTCCTTGCATTAAGGCATTTATGGCTGCCACGTTGGCCCTTTGGCACCTACCTCTACGGGAACCATGGTGACCGAACCACAGCGTTCAAAATACCTCTACGGAATTTGGCGCGTAAGAATTCGAATCAACTATAACTAAATAAGATTCCAGGTGGTGAATCATGCCCAGAGGTAGCCTAGGACCCACAAAAGTGGCCTAGGTCCATGTGATCATTAAACCTCATGGCATCAACTAGCTCTCCAGCCATCGATCCTCTAACTGACAAGATACGGATCCCGATGGCATCATAACAAACTCGATTCGGATCTCAACGGCTTTCAAACCCATGATGCCTCCAAGCGGTCAGGTGACCCTCTATAAATACAACCATCTTCCTGCTTCTAAGGTACGGGTCATCTTTTTACACACTTGCTCACCCCTTCCGCCATTAGCGCTCTGCTCAAAGCTCTCGAGAGGTCACCCTGGAGAGACTCTTCAACAAAAGCCTTCTTCCCATTTTTATTGGTTGCT
This sequence comes from Calamus simplicifolius, assembly GCA_900491605.1. Taxonomy (NCBI): domain Eukaryota; kingdom Viridiplantae; phylum Streptophyta; class Magnoliopsida; order Arecales; family Arecaceae; genus Calamus; species Calamus simplicifolius. The sequence goes on from UESW01000137.1 coordinate 40,558, forward strand.
GATCTCCACTCACTTAAGCGTAGGAGGGTCTTCCGCATAGGGCCACCCCCAATGCCTCTCACGTAAGGACTGTTTTGCAGGTCCGCCCAGGAGGAGCTCGATCACGCCCGAGTCGGAGGACAGATTTCGGCAGCAACAACACCCATCCTTTTCCTCCCATCTACCTAGTACTTTCATCCAGCCTCCATTCTGTTCCCATTGAGATCCAAAGAATGGATTTCACCTTAAATCAAACCAGCATGGTTAGATCAAAGGTTCCTTGTTAGGATTCTGATAAGGTTTAAGAGCCAACAATAGCTCCAACCAACACATAAATCTCTCAATCATGCCTTTAAGCAAAACAGAGAAGAGTTTGGAGCCTATCTAATGGCTACTTGGTTACTGATAGCGATGACCAATGGCATTTCAATTCAATCTCCGATGAGATCCAGCAAAACTACATAAAGGTGAAAGAATAGGAGGAGGAAGAAGACGAACAAGGCTTGAGTTCTGGGTGATTTAAATGATCAAAATAAAATGCTCTCACATATTTATATAGAGAATTAAACGATTTCAAGGTTGTTGGAGTTTGTTAATTAGTTAGAGGATTTGTTAGTTAAAGGTTATTAAAAAGTTTGTTAGTTAGTGGAAAGATTCTAGAATTTAACTAATAGAAAAAAAAATCATTTTGATGGAGAAAGAAAGAGGTTTGAAGAGAAATAGTAAGTTATTAAGTTTGCTGCATTAAGTTTTAAAACTTTTGATTAAATAAAAATTAAACTAATTATTTAGGTTAGTTTAAGTATTATAGACTCATCGCCAGTCTATATCGAGGGAAAAAGTACCGGTGAACTTAAAACAGAAGAGACATGTTTGTATATGAAGACAAGTCAAATGCATATGATTATTAAATGTGCACCCTTAATAATTGCAACAATATATAGTAGAACTAAATAGCTTTTTTCTTTCTTTTTCTTTTTAAGATGGTGAACCATGTTGACATCCTTCGCTCAAGTGGGAAGGTGATGCATAAATAAAGTAGAAGGAAAGGTGAAGGTGTCGTCAAATACTTGAATTTCATGCATCTCACGTTTCTTGTAGTTATCAATGCTTGTAATTGTGGTTGCACTTTTGAGGTAGCAATTCAAGATGGAGGCAATACAGAGATAAATGGTTGTTAAAGTTGGGGTTATTTCATGAATCTGAAATAGAATAGAAGTGTTAGGAAGAAATACTGTAATGGATGGAAGGCAGAAATGTTACGTTGATATAGATAAGTATGACTTCAAGACATAACAGAAATTAGCAAAAAGGAACTAGATGAAGTCCTGTAATTTGGTATGCATATAGGCTTATCAAGATTAAATCATTTACAAGGGTCAACAATGACCAGTAATTGATGAGTATGTTTGGGATATACAAGGATGTGAAAAAGATGGAGGTTTTTGTCATCGTAATGGACAATGTGGGTTCCTCTAATCAACCAAGAAGTATCCAAGAAGTTAGAGAGTAAGCTGTAAGTTGGCAAAGAACTAGTAGGACTGCAAATCCATTTGAGGTCACAAGTGATGCTCAATGGTACAAAGCTATTGGGACTGCAATCCATTCTTGACAGGGATTGGATGGTTATAGTGATGATGGAATGCAATACATGGCCAATGGAAACGAAGTGGTTGAAGAAGACAGTGATACTATTAAGTCAGAAAATACCCATCATTCCCTCCAAAATAGTTCAGCAAAGGAAGATAGAGGACTTTAGAGGGAGCATATAGTTGACATAAAAGGAGGTTAGGTTTCCATTGTCTTAGGTAGTGTTTGAAATAGAGAATAAGAGGGGATATCCAGGGATAACCCCTCTTATTCCCAAAAGCCATAACTATGAAGGATAGCTGGGAATAAAGTTAACCAGAGGGATAATCTATGGTTAACCATGGGTTATCCTCAATTTATTCTTAGAAAATGCAGGAATAGCTGGTTATCCTTCCAAATAAGAGTAAAAAAAAGTTATCATGTGGATTTACCTTTTTGCATTTGATGTGATCAATGAGATAGCCAAGAAATATCCCTAGGGATAGCCAGGGGATAAACTCTATCCCATACACTTATCCAGAGATAATATTTTTTCTATCAAACACTACCTTAGTCTCTCTTTCAGACAAGAACAAGGGCTTGGACATTGCATTCTCAAATGCGCCCACCTTCAACCCCCCCCCCTCCCCACAGCAGATCACAAAAATTGCATACCACATTTGAATGCTAACTGTTAAGAAGTGATTGTGGATTTATTCAATTTGATACTGCTGCTAGGTCATTCTCTCTTGCAATATATAACAAGCAGATGAAGTTGGAGGAAAAGAGTGTGCCAGCATACAAGTTCATGATGAACAAATTCTGAGCATATATGGAGCACAAGCTAATGTGGAACTTCTTCAAAGTGATATTGCATCACAAATAACCTATCCAGCTATCCAAGTGCTTTAATGCATGGATTGCTGAGACAAGGTATCAACCAATCATGGACTTGTTAGATGTAGTGAGGGAAAAAGTTATCTGCAAAGATGGCACTTTAGGAGAAGAATGGCAGATCAATAGAAGGGTGCAGTAATTTCTAAAGTTGTGCAGTACATACAGGGTATTATGAAGGGGTTGGGGGACAATAATGTCAGAAGGAGGAGCGATTATAAAGCTGAAGTAAATAGGCCAGGAAGTAGATGGGAAGTGCCCTTGAATGAGAGGAGGCAAACATGTCAGCAATGGCAGGTTAGAGGGCTGCCCTGTGTACGTACAGCTGCAATTATTAGCAATATTGAGGGAGCAACTGCATCGATAGCTACCTCACTGTTGTCAAATATACATAAGGTAGCATATGAGTTGCAAGAAAATCCATTGCTAAATGAGATGAACTGGAACATGGTGGACCTAAGAAAGCGCACTAGAAGGCCAATAGAATCAAGGTTTTCAATGAATTCCAAAGAAACTTCAGCAGAATCAAGGGTTCCAAATTCCAATGAATGAAACTTCAAGGAAGCACTGGTGCAAGCAGTGCAGGGAGTATGGCCATCATGCCATGACATGCAAGAAATCGGAAGCTCTAGCACCCACAGATGTCCCCTGGACTGAGACTGCTTCTACCGCGCTGCATCCTCTGTCCCCATTCTTGGTAGCAGGTAAATAAAATAATTAGTTAGGGATATTGTTGCTATGATCCCTATGTGGTTGTTATAAAGATTATGTCCTTACTTTCATTGTGACAGCATGATTCTTATAAATTGTGTTTTGAACTTGACTTTGGACTGTGTTCTTCGGACCCAAGGAAGGCTAATCAGATGCACCAGCTGGTACAGCTGTTAATGTGCCTCCAAAGGGCAAGGGCAAGGAGTCATCCAGCTATTAAGAAATTTGCTTGCTTCAACACATTTTGGCCTGATACCATTAACTGTTTTTCTGAACTAAAATAACATTTTGTTTCATGTCAGGTTACCTTGGAGGCAATTTGGAGCTTCTTTCCATTCCATTTTGACACTTACGTTTGTAAAGTTGACAATGAATATAATTGGTATACATTTTGGTAGATGATGTATGGAATTAGACTAAAAGATTAATTGTATCCTGGAAGCTTATTTTGGATGTTTATATGGATGTATAGTTGGAATCTGCTGTAATTAACTTGTAGAAGCTGCTACCTTATTGACCATACTTTTGGTAAGGAGGCTTTAATACTGTATAGTTTGTTGGTTCTTCCCTATTATTGTAGCTGTAGTTTTGTGTTGTCTGATTTGTGAAATAACTAGAGACTTCCTCCTTTGTGATGCGGTATTCTCATATTGCCCTGATGCCTTGTAAAAATGTCCACTAAATGCTGAAACGTGGACATGAATGGTGGTTGTGAAGATGTAGACAATATATGTGATTTGATGTTGTGAGACCAATGTGATTTATGCTGAAAAACTTTTCTAATCTTGTAGTTTGACTTCATACTGTAGTGGGAGTCCAATGCGTATTTGAGAAGAGAAGCCTGCTGAGCTCCAGATTGTTTATGGGCTGTTCAAGGTTTATCCTTTAAAGTGGCCGCAATTTTTGAATTTGTTGGCATCTCTTAGCTTCGAAAAAGAGGAGGCTGCTGGCTATTTTTGTGTTGATGTTGAAAATATGAGAGGATGTAGACCAGAGGCCTTACAATCAAACTAGACTGAGAAATACAATTAATGTTCATTAGCTTGCTGGTAACACAACTTTATCATTCATGCATTTGAAGACAAATCCTACTCAAAAGTCCCAATAGAAAGGATTTTTTTAATCCAAATATCACACTTTTCTTTCTTATGCCACTCGACAAACCAAGCAAGTTGGTATTTCAAGTCAACCGTGGTAGAGAGGAGCCAAAAAAATTTGTGGTGTCCCTCTCCTTCAACTGGCAATTTCTTTTTAAAAATGTAAATTGGGGGTAGGTGACCCAGATTTATTAGATAAAGATATTTATGAGGAAGAAAGAAAGTATAAGATAGAAGTCAAATAAGGTGAAGAAACATTTCAGAGTACTCTGGCTAAAGGACACCCTCCCATTAGCAAGGTAATCCCAAGTTTCAAACATAAAAAGGATTTTTCTAATAAAGTAATGGCTGAAGGGGACTTAGCTGAGAATATTATAGAGCTTTTCCCTTTCCATATATGCCACCAGAAGGGAAGAACAATCTGGTTTCAAGTCAATCTCTCAGATTTAGGAATGTATATCTTTTTTTTTTTTTTTTGCCTCCCTTCAAGAGGTCGACGCATATGATGGAGGTTTCAAGGTTTGGAGGCAAGGTTAATACCTAAGAAAATAGAAGGCTAAATAGAAGCAGTTAAAATGCAAATGAAAGGGGATGGAGATTTATGGATTCTCCGAACACCATGGAATTTCGCTCCTTCATCTCCTCGGCTGGCCTTTTTGATCTGAGATTTTTGGGGCCACAGTTTACTTAGTGTAATAACCGAAGTGGGTCTGCTCGGGTGTGAAAGCGGCTGGATCGGGCTTTGGCCTCCTCATCCTGGCTGCAGTCATTTTCCTGCTACTACTACTCATCTCCCTCAGATTGCGTCGGACCACTGTCCCCTCCTTATCTCTACTGAGTTGTCATCTCATAGGAAGGGGCCTTTTCGGTTTGAGCAGTTTTAGACGTATTACTCTTCGACTCGGTCCCTCATAAGTCAGGTGTGGCATATGCCGATTAGAGGGACTTCTACTTATTGGCTCTCTTGCCGCTTAGAGCTTACTAAACGCAGACTCTTAAGGTGGCATAGAAGAGAGGTGGGGGATCTCATGCAGCAAGTCCAGGCTGTGGAAGCCGATATTGCTACTCTTTAGGCTAAGGAGGATGTGGAGGGTCTCCTAACTGAGCCTGATCTTCAGTCTCACAGGTATAGCTTGGCTTTGCATCATTCCTTGCTCCGACAGCAGGAGACTTATTGGCGGCAGTGGTCCCGGGTTCAGTGGATCAAGAATGAAGATCGAAACACCAGGTTCTTTCACCAGGCCACTATGGCTAGGCGTGCTGGCAATCGGATACGGTGGATTAGTGATGCGGATGGTAATATTCTTGATGATGAGGGGGCTATTCAGCAGCAGATTCTCAATTTCTTTCAGTCTCGCTGGTCGGAGGTTTTTGCCTCTGACTCCCCCATTCTCACCACTACCCGAGCTGTCAAGGTTTCAGAGAATGATAATGGTCTCTTGATTCGGAGGTCCTACCGAAGGAGATTCGTTCTGCGGTCTGGGCTCTGGGACCTGACAAAGCTCCTAGTCCATATGGCTTTCCATCGTTTTTCTTCCGCTACTTCTAGGATATTGTTGGGCAGGATGTCATCTTAGCTATTTAGTCTATCTTCTCTTCGAGAGCTATTCCTCCAGATTGGCAGGGGACTTTTCTTGCCCTAGTTCCCAAGAGAGGGAATGCTCTGCTTCCTCAGCATTATAGGCCGATCAGCTTATGTACCACTCTATATAAAGTTTGCGCTCGCATCCTGGTTACTCGATTGTAGGGGTGATTCCCTCGTCTGATCTCTCCGGAGCAGGAGCTTTTATCCTTGGGCACAGTATCACTGATAATGCACTTATTGCCCAAGAGTTTATGCATGACTTCCAGCGAGCCACTTGTCGACAATCTCTCATGACTATTTAGTTAGATATGGAGAGAGCTTATGATAGGATGAGTTGGACTTTTCTTCGACACACGCTACGGGAGTTTGGTTTTGCTGATCTATTCATTGAATGGGTTATGGCATGTGTCCAAGGGCCCTCTTTTCTATTATTATTAATGGTAGTCTGACTGAGTTTTTTCCCTTTGCTGTCGGACTCCGCCAGGGTTGCCCTCTCTCTCCGTTCCTGTTTATTCTGTGTGCTGATGATCTATCTCGTGCTCTTAATTAGGCGGTTGGGGCATCTCGATTGCTGCCTTATATGCTTGGGCCTCATGGACCTCCACTTACTCATCTTCTCTTTACTGATGACTATATTCTGCTGAGCCCAGCTTCTGTTCAGAATGCAGCTACCTGTTCTGCTATTATTCAGTCTTATTGCCTGGCCTCGGGGCAACATGTTAACTTGCAGAAATCTATTCTTTGCTTCATCCCTTCGACCTCTCCCCGCTGTCGTGCTGCTATCTTCTAGTTATTTGGGATCTCGACCTCCTCTGACCGCCTGACCTACCTTGGCATTCCCATTATGGGGCGGCAGCCCCGGCAGCAAGATTTTGGGGACCTTGATTGTCGGATTTCTGCTCGGTTGGATCGATGGCAGGTTTCGGATCTTTCTATGATGGGGCGTGTCACCTTGATCCGCTCTATTCTTACATCGCTTTCTCTCTATCTGTTATCCAATACTTTGATTCCGACTACCTGCCTCCGCCGGATTGAGAGATGCATACAGGACTTTCTCTGGGCGTCTATGCAGAGGGGTCATGGTATTCATTTATTGGCTTGGGACATTGTTTGTTGTCTACTTGTGAGGGCGGTCTTGGGATCCAGTCCTTGGTGCTTCGTCGAGAGGCTATTATGGCGAGGAATGCTTCCAGATTCCTGCTGGATCCTCATTGTTTCTGGAGTTCGGTCATGCGTGGCAGATACGGTGGCTTGACTACTGGCTTGGCCTTCAGCTTCCCCCGCGGATGTTCTTTCTTATGGCGTGCGATTTGCTAGGCTGCCCCTACTATTATGACTGATATTCATTGCATGATTGGGGATGGGACTTCTGTTGATGTTACTCAGGGCACATGGATAGCTGATATTCCACTATCTCGATGGCCGACTTTTATCAGCTCTGATGTTAAACCCTCTCAGCTTGTTTCATCTTTGATTTACCAGGAGAGTGCTGGCTGGAATGCCCTGATGGTGTCTCGGTTGTTTGGGACAGAGCTTGTGCATAGGATCCTCGCCATGCCTCTTCCTCTTTCTGCTGGGCCGAACATCAGACTTTGACGTCGATCCTGTCTTCCTTGCGCCCCCACTAGGGATTTGGTTGCCCGTTTCCATTCTCGGACTTCGGGCCTTGGTGATGTTGCCTGGATTTGGCGGTTGCCAGTACACCCTAGGATTCAGCTCTTTTTTATGGAAGCTTATGTGGGATCGCCTACCTACATATTCCCTATTGGTTGATCGTGGTCTTTCTATACTGCCTCTCTACCCAATATGTGGAATGCAGGATGAATCGATTGATCATGTCATATTTATGTGTCCTCGTGCGTCTCGGATATGGCAGTTGACCCACTTTACCCCATGGCTCTCGGAGGATGGACCCACCCGGCTTTTTTTCCTGCATGCTATCCGTTTGGTTATCCAGAGTGGTCCCCGCTCTCAGAGTGTTTTATCAACCTATTTGGCTTATCATATTGGCTGTCTCAGAACCAGACTATTTGCTGAGAAGACACCTCACCTTAGGAGATTCTCCGTAGTGTTCTTTTTCATACTATGGAGTACATACATTGCCATTTTGGCATTCACTCTGACGGGCCTGGTCACTGGGACTCCCCTGCTGCTTCGGCAGCGCACCGTACTATGGTCTTCATCTCTTGGGAGCCCCCATCCCCGGGTTACGTCAAAGTGAATTTTGATGGCTCTGTATCCGGTCGTACTGCTGGTTCTGGGTTTGTTATTCGTGGGGCTGAGGGTCAGTTACTTGCAGCTGGTGGTCACACATTTCTGTCCCTTCAGCGGAGCTCTAGGCTGCATGGGTTGACATTACTCATGCTGTTTATCACTTGGGGTATCGCCGATTGATCATTGAGAGAGACTCTCTCATGATTATCAGATGGATTTGTCGGGATGGGGATCCATATTTTATTCTAAATTCCCTTATCAGAGATATTAGGTTTCTCTTCAGGCGACATGTGCCCCCGTGATTCGTCATGTTTATCAGGAGGCCAATGCTGCGGCTGATTGGGTTGCTTCTACCGTTGCTCGTCATCCTAGCCAGTGGGAATGGCACTACGGTGTCCCTTGCCTTGATCTTACGGGTTTGACTCGCGCTAGAGTGGTGAAATTGCCTGCTTGTAACAAAAAAAAGGGGAATGAGATATCCTTTCCTGTAGCGCATGGCAATCAAAACGGACCCTCGAGCCCTTTTTGGCATAGTTATCAGAACTGGACCAAACTAATCAATTGAACTGGTTGAACCGGGACCAGAGGTCAAGCCGATCTGATTCTAACATAAAATTTGATATTTAAGACATTCGAATAATCGATTAACTCGTTCGGTCACCTTTAAACCAATCAACCAGAACCGGATGGGATTACGTGCCGTTTCAAATTCTAGCATTCGCTCTTTTTAACTTTGGAGGCGGGAGAAAGGCTGGCTAGACTCTCCTAAGCCCCAATAACCCTGTCCCTTCCCATCCCAACCCAAAATTTCAAAAGATGGAAAGCCACAAGAAGGGGAAAACAAAGTCCTCTCAAGCTCACCGTTCCTTCCTCTCTCTCCTCAATAAATTTTCCTTCTAATTCCTTAAGTCGAGGATAAAAACGTCATGTGGGAACCCTCGTCTTCCTCTTTATTTCCCTCCATTCCAAAAAGGCACACCAATCGTTGCTTTCTAAACCCAAAATGTAGCCAAAGAAAACCGACAAAGAGATAGAAACAGAAAATTTAAAAGCATGAGAAAAGGAAGGAGAGAAAGAAAGAGTTTTATTAGACTCATAATTGAAAATAATTAACTATTTATATTTAAATTTTAAAAAATTATTATACATATTATTTTAAATTATTAGTTTAATGTGTTTGTATAGTTATAGTTTAAATTTTTTATGGCATTAGATGTTAAAATTTATTATCATATTGATCTTAATTTTTTTATTAAAAATTAATTTTTATTAATATAAATGTATTTTTATATTAAAATAATTGAATCGATGGCTCAATCGGTGACCTAACGGTTGAGCCATAGTTGTCAGACCCGGTCCGAACATTGACCTGGCCAAGGGCTCTGGTCATCGGGTCACTGGTTCAACCATCGGGTCACTGGTTGAACCATCATTCAATTATTTTAATATAAAAATATATTTATATTAATAAAAATTAATTTTTAATAAAATAAACATATGAATACTAATTTTCATAATCTTCTTCTTTTCAAAAAAAAAATCTTTTTTGATATCTTATTTAATCTCTAAAATTAGCTTACTTTCAATTTGCATAACCATTTAGTTTGATTTAACTTTTTCTCAAAAAAAAAGAAAGAAATTAAAGAAAATTTTTATCTAAGTTTCCTTTATTTTCATCATTTTTTCTTTATATCTTTACTTTCCCGTTTTGATTCCTATAACTTTTCATATTTTCATGCTTTTTTTATTCTCCTCTCATTAATGTTCTTCTTTCCATTATCTTCTTTTCTTTCTCCATAAAACTTGCAAGCATCCCAATGAAAAAAAAGTTACCATAAACTCTCAAGAATTTGAAACGTTAAAGGTCAAATAATTTGAAACTGCATTGATAAACTCATGACCCGGTTCAGGCCGGGTTGATCGGTTTACTGGTGAACAGGTTGACTAAGTTATTCCGGATCTCTTACATATCTAGTTTTATTTTAGAATCGGACCGGCTTAGCCTTTGGGTTTCGGTTCAATCGACCGGTCCGGTCCGATTTTAATAATTTAGGTTGAATCAATGATTCGATGATCCGAGCCCTTGGCCGGGTCGATGTCCAGGCCGGATCTGACAACTATGACGTTTCGATGCCCAAGTAATCCTAGCCACGGACAATTATTGAGAAAGTTCTATAGAGAAGGAGGAAAGAGAAAGAGAGTTCTTAGTGATTATGAGCTCTTCTCCATAATTATATGTGGTCAAGATTATCCATTGACTTGGGCGTTAGAGGGTCATTCGTAGAGAACGCTCACCTCAATCTCTGCGAGAGGATGCTGTTTTGCAAGTCTCCGAGAATGGAAGGATGCTACGTGGATTTTAACATGCACTGCTATATTCTTTCCAAATCGAAGAACAAAAATCCACAGTAACACTTATCATATAAAATTAATCAAGTAAAAATTTTAATTTTAATAGAACCGTCATCTTTTACATTACACGATAATACAACCATAAAACGCCAGTCCTTCTAAATATATATAGGAGTTAATAAAATAGAACACCCCATGTAGTTGAGAAAAGGTCCAGATGAGTTGACTTGAGTTGAGCTAATAAAATAGAACACCACTTGTTGCGGCCGAATCACGTATGAGGAACGTCGGGCAGGCAGGGATCACGTGTCAGCAGAGAGATCACCGTCTTCCTCCGAGAGCCTGCAAAAAGTCCCGGGCCGGTGGTTCCGGCGAGGACCCTCCGACGCCCAAGTCAGTGAGTCGTCGAACAGGAATATGATCTGTGTAGAATGGCATGAGTCTCAGTTTTTTTGAGAGAGAGTCCCCTTCGCACGGAGCTCGGGTTCTCCCTTTATACCTGTTGGGAATCCCGCATACATCGGCCAGTTGGAACCATCGATCCGCTTTATCGAACGGTAAGTTGTTGGACTGTTGCGGGATAGGGGGCCGCTTATAGCGGTAACTGCTGATCAGGCCGGCACTTGCCCGTGATCTTGGTAACCGGGCTGTTCGGCAATAGACCCTAGATCGCGGGGTTTGTTGCCTAAGACTAATCCTCGTATGATGGCTGACAATGGGGGCTCAGGCTGAGTGGCGGCGCTAGAGGTCGAAGCCGAAACCTCAGGACTGGGACTCACGAAGGCCGACGCTGAGGCTGGCCTTGAGGACTAGTGTGAGGGTCGACGCTGGAGGCCGACGCTGGTGGCCCGCTCTGAGGACCGACGCCAGCCACAGGTGTTAACATAGTTGGTCTTTGATGCTGAAGCTGGAGGCCGACGCTAGTGGTCAACTCTGGAGACTGACGCTGGAGGCCGACGCTGGAGGCCGACGCGAGTGGTCAGCTTTGGAGACTGACGCTGGGGGCCGACGCTGGTGGCCGACGCTTGAACGCTGATGGCCGACGCTGGGGCCGACGCTGGTGGCCGACGCTGGAGGCTGACGCTGGTGGCCGACGCTGGCTGACGCTGGTGGCCGACGCTGGTGGCCCTGGGTTTTATTGTCACATCATTGCTTTCGAAGGTTGTGCCCGAGATAATATCACCCCAGGGAAACCGCCATCCGTATCATATGCCCCCCCACCCCTGAGGTTGGTGAGCGTTTACTTACCTGCGAAAGGGGGTGTGAACATCATCTAGGGGGCCGGTTTCCACATTATCGCTTTTGTTGGGATTAGGGAGGATTCCCTCGGGCAGTGCAACGAAAAGGCGGACGGCATCATTGCGGTAAGGTTAACGCCCCTTTTACATTGGCAGTCTTTTCGATCTTATCGTACCGTCGGGCCATCGAAGCGCCTCCCTCCTGAATACGGACGCGTGGTCGAATCGGACGGTTAGAGGGGTTTCGAGATGGAGTAATGATGACGAACTGCCCTTATATTGCCTATCTTCCCCCCTTTCTTCCTCCATTGCTTTCTTTTGAATCCGCCAGCGTCCGTCTTCTGTTCAGTCCTGTGCTCTGTCTTTGGCTTACGTCCTTCTTTCCAGGTTAGTCCTTTATGGCTTCTTCTCCTTCTTGCTCCATCTCTGGTTCTTGGGGGGCTCCCACCGCTCTTCTCAGTCTGAGTCCCCGCCGTCCAGTGGTCTACTTCATCTTCTCACCATTCACAGGAGCCGCGACCAGGCGATCGTCCCCTAACCGGGACTCGCCCGGTTGGCGGGCGAACTTCTGTTCGGGCCCGGCCGGCGGTCGCCGGCCCCTCTAGGGTTACCAAGGAGTCCCCCGAAGGGACTGCGTCGTCTACGTCCCAGGACATTGCAAACCTAGGGATTAGGTACGGCTTTCCTCAAGACCTTCACTTTTTTGTTCCCACTTCGGCCGACAGGGTAACCTCTTCTCGTTCCGGAAGAGTCGCCTTGTATGAGGCCTTTTTTAAGGCAGGGCTCCGGTTACCGATCCACCCCTTTATTCTCAACCTCATGGATCGGTATTCCTTGACCCCATCCCAACTGGTTCCCAATTCGTTTCGAACTATCGTTGGTTTTTTAGTGCTCTGCCATCTGCAGGGTATAGAGGCTAGCATTTCCTTGTTCCGCAGCTTCTATACCCTCCGTAAACAATCGGGGTGGTGGTCTTTTACTCCTAGACCGAATAGGATTCTTAGGCTGTGTCTTCCTTCCTCCGTCAAAGGGTGGAAGGACAAATTTTTCTTCGCGGACGTCAGTGGGGTTCGTGGAAGCTGGGGGGAGCCCAATATTGATGCTAACAGGGACGCCTCCATCCTTCCACGAGACCGGGTGGCGTTCGGGAAGCTCTTGACCGCCGATATTCCCAAGTGCAATAGCTGATAGCCGAAGAGAGTCTTCAACGCGCTGGTCTGGTTCCCGCGAGGGGTTAGCACTTAGACCATTCACCTCTCATTCTCTCTTTTTTTTTTTTTTTTTTAACTATTCTTTGCTTGTGTAGGGATGGCGCCGACTATTCATAAACTTAAACAAGTCGCTGCCAAGAAGAGGAAGCCGCGGGGACTGCATCCCCTAACGAGGGAAGGGTTGCTGCCAAAGTTCCTAGGAGGGCCGACGCTGCGAGGGTCGGTATTAAAGAGACCGACGCTGAGGCGGCCGACGCCAGTGGGACAGCAGTCGTGAAGCCCCACGCACCAAGGTCCTGAAGAAGGGCGGCCTCAAAAAGGCCGACACCGGGGGGGCCGACGCCCAGAAGGCCAAGACGGTGGGGTCCGCGCGTATAGGCGAGGTGGCCCAGCCCCCGCCGAAGAATCTGTGGCTACGGCCGGGGCCGACAAGGGGGTGGAGCGAGGCCAATTGGTGGGAGAATCTCCAGCTCCAGCTCCTTCGATCATTTTGCTTGATGTATCTCCTGAGGGAAAGGCGCCGTCCCCCGGGCGTAAGGAGAAAGGTAAAGCTCCGGCGGCATTAGTGGTGACTCCAGCCACCGCCTTGCCCCCTATGGGGCGACAGCTGAAGCGCCCCTGCCCACTGGAGAGCCGGAGGCGGCAGGCTCTGGAGCAGGGTCAACCTCCACGGGTCCGGCGCCTAAGGAAGGGAGGAGCATCGATCCTTCCTTCCAGTCGCTGTTGGCGAACCATAGCCGCTGGGCTATGCGAGTCATTGAGGAGGCTTCAGTGGAGGAGATGCAAACATACCTCCGAAGGGGGGCATGCTACTTTCTTTCGCGAAGCCTCGGTGGCGCATCTCTGGGTGAGTCTTTGCACTACCATTGTCCTTTTCCTTTCTCTTCTTTTTCTTATATCAAGATGTCTTTTCCAGGCCTTGAACTCCCTGGTTGCCCTCAAAGATCTTTGGGCTATGAACGATGCTGCCGTCGAGCAAGCCCATGAGGAGATGTTGTCTCTCCAGATCAAGGCGGAGAGGGCGACGATGGCTCTAGAAGATACTCGGGCCACCCTGAAGGGCGAGGTTGCGGCTTAGAGCCGAAAAGCTGAATACGCGCTGGAAGTTGCTCAGCGCCGTGCCGCCAACGAGCTGGACAACGCTCAGGTGGCGGAAGAGAAGCAAAAAGCTGCCGAGGAGAAGCTGACGGTAGTAGACAGGAAGCCAATGCGGCTAAGGAAGCCATCCGCCAGCACATGATTAGAATCGCGGATCTGGAGGTGGCAGTGGCGGAGGCCCAAGGAAAAGCCACCGAGGCGGAAGAGAAGGGAGCCAACGCCGTAGAGGATATAAGAAGTCAGCAGCCTTCGATGACGAGGTAGCTGAGTCAGCGGCGTCAGCTTATGACGCCGGCTTCCAAGATTGCAAAAAGAAGATACAGGAGCTTTACGACTTGGAAGATATCGAGGAGCTGCAGCCTGACGATGTCCCTGAGGACGGCACCCCGCCTTCGGATGCCCATTAACTGCTTGTTGTTTTTCTTTATTGGCAATTTTGTAAACTTCACGATCAATGGATATTTTTGATTTCTTGAGCTTCGTTTGTTCGAACTGCTGTGAATTGCCAGTTGATAGGAAAATGCATAGTAGGTTACGTTAGATAGGACCGCGAGCCATGATGCCGTCCCAGGCATTGACAAGGCGGATATTTGGTGGTCCCTTGTGCCAACATAATTGGTCTTCAGTTGCTGGAGCGAATCCGTTCTTCTGTTGCCGACGCTGGGCGCCGGTCTTAGGTGCCAACGCGGAGTTGGTCTTTAGCTGCCGGAGCGGATCCGGTCTTCTGTTGCCGACGCTGGGCGCCGGTCTTAGGTGCCAACGCGGAGTTGGTCTTTAGTGCCGGAGCGGATCCGGTCTTCTGTTGCCGACGCTGGGCGCCGGTCTTAGGTGCCAACGCGGAGTTGGTCTTTAGCTGCCGGAGCGGATCCGGTCTTCTGTTGCCGACGCTGGGCGCCGGGTGCTTGGTCTTTAGCTGCCGGAACGCTGGGCGCCGGTCTTAGGTGCCAACGCGGAGTTGGTCTTTAGCTCCGGTCTTCTGGCCGACGCTGGACTTGGTCTTCTGCCGGAGCGGATCCGGTCTTTGTTGCCGACGCTGGGCGCCGGTCTTAGGTTGGTCTTTAGCTGCCGGAGCGGATCCGGTCTTTGGCCGAAGGCCAACGCGGAGTTGGTCTTTAGCTGCCGGAGCGGATCCGGTCTTCTGTTGCCGACGCTGGGCGCCGGTCTTAGGTGCCAACGCGGAGTTGGTCTTTAGCTGCCGGAGCGGATCCGGTCTTCTGTGCCGACGCTGGGCGCCGGTCTTAGGTGCCAACGCGGAGTTGGTCTTTAGCTGCCGGAGCGGATCCGGTCTTCGCCGACGCTGGGCGCCGGTCTTAGTGCCAACGCGGAGTTGGTCTTTAGCTGCCGGAGCGGATCCGGTCTTCTGTTGCCGACGCTGGGCGCCGGTCTTAGGTGCTTCCGGTCTTTGTTGCCGACGCTGGGCGCCGGTCTTAGGTGCCAACGCGGAGTTGGTCTTTAGCTGCCGGAGCGGATCCGGTCTTCTGTTGCCGACGCTGGGCGCCGGTCTTAGTGCCAACGCGGAGTTGGTCTTTAGCTGCCGGAGCGGATCCGGTCTTCTGTTGCCGACGCTGGGCGCCGGTCTTAGTGCCAACGCGGAGTTGGTCTTTAGCTGCCGGAGCGGATCCGGTCTTCTGGAAGGTGCTTGGTCTTTAGCTGCCGGAGCGGATCCGGTCTTTGTTGCCGACGCTGGGCGCCGGTCTTTGCCAACGCGGAGTTGGTCTTTAGCTGCCGGAGCGGATCCGGTCTTCTGTTGCCGACGCTGGGCGCCGGTCTTAGGTGCCAACGCGGAGTTGGTCTTTAGCTGAGCGGATCCGGTCTTCTGTTGCCGACGCTGGGCGCCGGTCTTAGGTGCCAACGCGGAGTTGGTCTTTAGCTGCCGGAGCGGATCCGGTCTTCTGTTGCCGACGCTGGGCGCCGGTCTTAGGTGCCAACGCGGAGTTGGTCTTTAGCTGCCGGAGCGGATCCGGTCTTCTGTTGCCGACGCTGGGCGCCGGTCTTAGGTGCCAACGCGGAGTTGGTCTTTAGCTAGACATACTCATTATGAAATAAGAACGTCTATTATCATGCATCAGACAGATTCAAGTTAATAACAATAGAGTTCTATTGATAGTACCGTCGTAAATTGTCGGCATTCCAAGTTCGGGGAGCAGCTTCCCGTCCAGCTCTTCAACTTTATATGCCCCATGGTGGAGTGCCTCTTTGACACGGTATGGTCCTTCCCATTTTGGTGCCAGCTTGCCCCCTTCCGTCGGCTTCGACACTTCAGCTCTTCGTAGGACCAAATCTCCTGGCCGGAATGTCTTGGGCCGTACCCGGGAGTTATAGTGTTTGGCCACTCGCTGACGGAATGCCGCCATTCGAAGGTGCGCTTGATCTCGCAATTCTTCCACCAAATCCAGATCAGCCCTCAACTGGTTGGAGTTGCTTTCTTCGTGGTATAATTCCGTCCGGGGACTGGGAGCTCCTATCTCCACGGGAATGACCGCCTCGGTCCCAAAGACCAGGCTGAAAGGTGTTTCTCCTGTGGGTGCTCGTGGCGTCGTGTGGTAGGCCCACAGCACACTAGAAAGCTCTTCTACCCAGCGCCCTTTATAGCTATCCAGTCGAGTCCGGAGCCCTTGGAGGATGATGCGATTAGTTACCTCGGCCGCGCCATTGGTTTGGGGATGTCCTACTGAGGTGAACCGGTGATGGATGCCCAGGCCCTCACAGAACTCCCGGAAGGCCGCGTTATCAAATTGTCGGCCATTGTCTGTAATTAAAGTGTGTGGCAACCCGAACCGGCACACCACGGATTTCCAAAAGAAAGCCCTTACTTTGGCTTCTGTGATTTTAGCGAGAGCTTCTGCCTCGATCCATTTAGTAAAATGATCGACGGCTACCACTAGGAATTTACGCTGTCCGGAGGCAGGTGGGAAGGGTCCTAGGATGTCCATGCCCCATTGTGCGAAGGGCCACGGCGCAGCCAGAGGGGCTAGCTGGACCGCAGGTTGATGCTGGACGTTGGCGTGACGCTGACAGCTGTCACACTTTTTAACAAGTTCAGATGCGTCTTCTTTCATCGTCAACCAGTAATACCCTTGACGTAGAGCTTTATATGCAAGAGCCCTGCCCCCCAAATGGCTTCCACATATCCCCTCGTGTATCTCTCGCAGAATATAATTGGCGTCGGTAGGACCGACGCACCTGAGGATGGGGTATGAGAACGACCTTCGGTAGAGCTTTCCCTCCATGAGGAAAAACTTCGGGGCCCGCTTCTTAAGCTTCCTGGCTTCGGCAGGGTCTTCGGGGAGGGTACCTTCAGTAAAGTACCGGACATAGGCGTCCATCCAGGAAGGCTCCTGCTCCACTGGTAAGGTTTCTATTGGTGCATCAATGCTCGGGGCTTCTAGGTGCTCCACGTAAGCCTTCCCCAACATCCCATCAGCTGAGGCAGCGAGGTGGGATAGGGCGTCAGCTCTAGCATTCTCTTGTCGAGGAATGTAGCTGATGCTGAAATGAGTGAATGACGAGGTCATTGAGAACACCGCATCCAAGTAACGGGCCATGATAGGATCCTTCGCCTCATACTCCTTGGTGATCTGGCCAGCAACCAATTGGGAGTCGGTAAAAGCCCTAAGGCGTTTCACCCCAAGTTCCCGAGCCAGTCTTACTCCGGATAACAAAGCCTCATACTCCGCTTGGTTATTAGTGGCTGGGAAGAGGAAACGAAGTGCACACTCGTAACCACCCCATCCGAGTTAGTCAAGATGAGGCCTGCTCCACTCCCTTGAGAGTTTGATGCCCCATCTACGTGCAGGACCCATTCATCGTCATCGGCTTCCAGGGGTTGAGTGTCCGTCGGAAGTTCTTTGGGTAACTTGGTTTCCCAAGTGCATTCGACCAAGAAATCTGCCAAGACTTGAGACTTCATGGCCGAACGAGGACGGAAAGATAAATCAAACTCCCCCAGCTTGAGGGCCCACTTGGCCAGCCGGCCAGAGGTATCCGGGCGAGCTAGCATTGTCTTTAGAGGCTGGTCAGTGACTACTGCAATCGGGTGAGCTTGGAAGTAAGGCCGCAGACGCTGGGCCGACACGATTAACGCAAAGATGATTTTCCATATTTGAGTATCGAGTCTCAGCATCATGAAGCACCTTACTTGTATAGTATACTGGCCTTTGTGTGCCGTCAGTGTCCATCCGGGCTAGCACGGAGCTAACAGCCTCGGGAGAGGCCGCGAGGTATAGAAGGAGCTCTTCTCCGCCCGTCGGCTTGGCTAGCAGTGGCGGGGTGGATAGGAACGTCTTTAACCCTTCGAACGCCTCCTGGCATTCTTTGGTCCACTCGAACTTATTGATTTTGCGAAGCGCCTTGAAGAAAGGCAAGCACCTTTCCGCGGACTTGGAGAGGAAGCGGCTTAAGGCAGCTATTCTTCCCGTCAGGCGTTGCACTTCCTTCTTGTTGGCGGGAGGCCTCATGTCCAAAATCGCTTGGACTTTGTCCGGGTTAGCTTCAATTCCTCTCCGGGTCACCATAAAGCCCAAGAACTTCCCAGCTGTTACTCCGAAGGCGCACTTGCGGGGGTTCAGCTTCATCTGATATTGGCGAAGATTGTCAAAGGTTTCTGCCAAATCCGTGATGTGGTCACTGGCACGAACGCTTTTCGTTAGCATGTCATCCACATACACCTCCATATTACGCCCTATCTGTCCTTCAAAGACTTTGTTCATCAACCTCTGGTAAGTAGCGCCCGCGTTTTTTAACCCGAAAGGCATCACCTTGTAGCAATATAGACCCTTTTCGGTTATGAAGGAAGTAGCCTCTTCATCCTCTGGATTCATCCGGATCTGGTTGTACCCGGAGAATGCATCCATGAAGCTGAGGACCTCATGGCCGGATGTAGCATCTACCAATTGATCGATTCGAGGTAGTGGGAAGCTATCTTTGGGGCACGCCTTGTTGAGGTCGGTGAAATCTACACACATCCTCCAGCTCCCGTTGGCCTTGCGGACTAATACCACATTAGCTAGCCATTCAGGGTAGTGGACTTCGCGAATGTGGCCCGCAGTCATAAGCTTGCGGATCTCCTCGTCTATGGCTTTCTGTCTATCTGGAGCGAAGTTTCTCTTCTTCTGTCGGACTGGCCGACACTCTGGCTGGAGGTTAAGCCGATGGGTGATTACATCTTCAGGGACGCCTGGCATATCGGAGGAAGACCACGCGAAGACGTCAGCATTGGCGCGTAGAAATGTGAGGAGTTGACGACGTGCCTCTTCCGGGAGTGATGCCCCCAATTGAACAGTCCTTATCGGGTTTTCGTCCAAGGGGAGGGTTAGAAGGTGCTCTGCTGGCTCTCCCCTCCTTCCCAACTCCCTAGGATCGAGTGACCCAGAGGCTGTTGCTGACTCTGCATCCAGCGGACTGGGCGACAGATGGTAACAGGGCGGCGGTGGGCTTTGCTCCCCCTCATTTCTCCGATCCCTTCGTTGGTAGGGAACCTTACTAACAGTCTCTTGGTGGAGATCACGGCATCCAGCAGGTTCAGCCCTGGTCTTCCCAAGATGGCGTTATAGGCCAGTGGGACCCGGACCACTAGGAAGTTTACGACCGTTGTACTTTGACATGGAGGAGTTCCAGCCGTGACCGGGAGAGCGATTTCGCCTTCGACGTTCACTGAGTCTCCCGTGAAGCCCATTAATGGTGTGGCAACGGGCCGAAGCAAGGACCTTGATAAATTCATCCGAACAAAGGCCTCATAACTCAAGACATCCACAGAGCTCCCACTATCAATTAAAATTCTTTTTACAGGGTGTTTAGCTATAGTCATAGAAACCACGACACTGTCGTCGTGCTTATTAACTACCCCGTCTAAATCCTTTCCGAAAAAAGGAATTACAGAGTCTATTCCTTCACGCGGCCTTTTCGAACCACCGTCCGTTCCCCAAGAGATCATTGCTATGGTTTTTTCGGTCGGGGCATTATCCACGCCAGTCGGACGACCTGGGGGCACCATGGGGCCTACCGCGGGGAGATTCCCTCTGCGAACAAACTTACTCAGATGACCTTGCTGAACCAGCTCCTCGATGGCCTTTTTCAAGTTGCGGCAGTCTTCAGTGTCGTGGCCATAGTCCCGATGGTATCGGCAATAAAACTCCTTGTTGCGAGTGCCTCCAGACTTCAAGGGAGCCGGGCGCTTGAAGTATGGTTCCTCCTCGATCTCCAATAGGATGTGGGATATGGGGGCCATGAGGGGAGTGAACTGCTCTTTGGGAATCAGCGTTTGTGGCCGGCGATCCGAGCGTCGTGGAGGCTCGGGCTTCCTAGGTTGTGCACCAGCGCGGTCAGAAGGTGGGCTTGTTACTGGGGTTCTTGTCGACGTCTCTCCGAGAAGAATCTGCCTCATCGGCTCGGATGTATTTCTGAGCCCTGCTCAGAAGCTCGGCGTAGGAGCGCGGAGGCTTCTTATCCAGAGAGTAAGCGAATCTGGACGGGCGAAGTCCTCTCTTTAGGGCCAAGGTGGCGACAGAGTCTTCCAGGTTGTATACTTCCAGCGCTGCCTCCTTAAATCGAGCGACGAAATCCTTTAGGGTCTCGCCACTTTTTTGCTGGACGGCAAAGAGGCTGTCGGCAACTCGTGGGATCTTTCGACAGGCGTCAAAATGAGCCAGGAAGGACCGCTCAAGTTGCCGAAAGGAGTGGATGCTGCGTGGAAGTAAACGGGAGTACCACGCGCGGGCCGCCTTACGGAGCGTCGCTGGGAAGGCGACGCATAGTAAGGAATCCGTCGCTCCCTGGACCTGCATGAGGACTTTGTAGCTTTCCAGATGATCCAGGGGGTCTGTCGTTCCATCATATGGATCCAATTGAGGGAGACGGAACCGGGGGGGGACCGGTTCCTCCATGATATGGCGAGAAAGCGGGGGGCGACGCTCATACTCCGCTGCATAGGGATCGGCGATGCGACGGCTGAGTTCGTCCAACCGCCGATGGTATTCGTCAAGCCTCTGCTCAGCCCGCCGAGTGGTTTTCCGGGAGCGTTACCTCGGGATGAGTCGGAAGAAGAAGATCGCCGGCGCGAAGAATGTGCCCGCTTGGACTCCTTTTCTTCCGGTCGGTGGTGGGAGCGACTGGAGCGACGGAAGGGAGACCGTCGTCGCTTCGAAGTCCCTTGGGAAGAATCGGAAGAAGAAGATCGCCGCCGCAAAGAAGGTGCCCGTTTGGTCTCCTTTTCCTCCGGTCGGTGGTGGGGACGACTGGAGCGACGGAGGGGAGACCGTCGTCGCTTCGAGGTCCCCTGATGATGAGGTTCGGGGGGTGAGCGGTGAGAGACCTCAAGCGGGGTCCCTCCTTGATGAGACTGTACGGTCCCTCGCACCCCTTCACCCGTGGCAGGGGGTTGAGTTACAGCAGCCACATAACGCTCTTGCAGACCCCGAACCATCGTCGTCAGATCCTGGACCTGATGGGCTAGATCATCAAGCCGGTCAGGTTGGCCCATCGGTGCAGGGGGTGGAGCATGAGGGTTGGCCTCCGAATGCTCCACTCGCGGGATATGCCCGGCTGCCTGGCTAGAGGAAGCCTCTTGTGCTCTCGTGGTTACCATCGCTTCCTTTGCAAAACTGGAGGGACTCCAGGGGGAACTTTCGACTTGGTTTGCCTTTTACGCCCCCCTTTGCTTGCCCCCCCTTCCTGGCGCGCCAATCTGTTGCGGCCGAATCACGTATGAGGAACGTCGGGCAGGCAGGGATCACCGTGTCAGCAGAGAGATCACCGTCTTCCTCCGAGAGCCTGCAAAAAGTCCCGGGCCGGTGGTTCCGGCGAGGACCCTCCGACACCCAAGTCAGTGAGTCGTCGAACAGGAATATGATCTGTGTAGAATGGCATGAGTCTCAGTTTTTTTTGAGAGAGAGTCCCCTTCGCACGGAGCTCGGGTTCTCCCTTTATACCTGTTGGGAATCCCGCATACATCGGCCAGTTGGAACCATCGGATCCGCTTTATCGAACGGTAAGTTGTTGGACTGTTGCGGGATAGGGGGCCGCTTATAGCGGTAACTGCTGATCAGGCCGGCACTTGCCCGTGATCTTGGTAACCGGGCTGTTCGGCAATAGACCCTAGATCGCGGGGTTTGTTGCCTAAGACTAATCCTCGTATGATGGCTGACAATGGGGGCTCAGGCTGAGTGGCGGCGCTAGAGGTCGAAGCCGAAATCTCAGGACTGGGACTCACGAAGGCCGACGCTGAGGCTGGCCTTGAGGACTAGTGCTGAGGGTCGACGCTGGAGGCCGACGCTGGTGGCCCGCTCTGAGGACCGACGCCAGCCACAGGTGTTAATGCATAGTTGGTCTTTGATGCTGAAGCTGGAGGCCGACGCTAGTGGTCAACTCTGGAGACTGACGCTGGAGGCCGACGCTGGAGGCCGACGCGAGTGGTCAGCTTTGGAGACTGACGCTGGGGGCCGACGCTGGTGGCCGACGCTGGAGGCCGACGCTGATGGCCGACGCTGATGGCCGACGCTGGGGGCCGACGCTGGTGGCCGACGCTGGAGGCTGACGCTGGTGGCCGACGCTGGAGGCTGACGCTGGTGGCCGACGCTGGTGGCCCTGGGTTTTATTGTCACATCATTGCTTTCGAAGGTTGTGCCCGAGATAATATCACCCCAGGGAAACCGCCATCCGTATCACCACTTTTGCTTATCAAGAATATACTAACAATTATTAACAACGCAATAACCCATAATTCTTAGCTTTCATTGTATAATTTGGTATATTGCCATTATATAATGCTCACCTCCTAATTAGCATACAATAAGATCTTAGTCCTTCGCCATCGAGTTGGTTAGGAACCCATATCCCACAAGACCTATCAGCCCCGATATTACCTTTTACTTGATATTTTTATTTTTATTTTTTGTTCCTGCTCATTGAATGCAGTATATTAACAGAGGTTGGTTTAACTGTCCATGGCATCTTAGATGAGAATTAGGAAGAAGAATTAATGTGAGAGGACAAGAATAATGAAATACATTAATAAAGCAAATTATTATACATATTCTGCCAGAAAGATGAAATCGTTTTTTCCATTTTTTGAAGCTTGATTGAACTCTACCTTTCACATCAGGAGCCCAATCAAAAAAAAAAAAAAAAAAAAAAAAAGAGAAAAAGACGTTGATGCAAAAAAAAAAACAAGAATATTATTAATATATATAATTAAATAAAATAAAAAAATATTTATTGCGTGAAAATTAAATCCGAATAATCCGCCGCAGGTAGAGACATAAATTCAATAGCCAGCGGACTCAGAAGAAAACACCAAAAGAGCAAGCGGCCGCTTCGCCCGAGGGAAATCCATCCCCGCCGCCGTGAGAGGCGCGACACCCAAACCGTGTTGTCGTAAAGCGTCGGAAGACATTCAACCTCAGATGGGACCCACCGCGGGTTGACCTCTTGCCAGCCCGCCCGGGGACGCCACGCGGGGTCCGTTCAAACCGTCCCTCTCTCGCCCAGTCGCTGTATTGCCTGCGCCCCCTCGTGGACCCCGCACCCGCCGTTGCTTCCCCGAAGCAACCGCTGCGCTGCATTCTCCATCCCGTCCCATTAAACAAACCCAACTCCCCCATGGAATCATCCTGCCTCTCCGTAGACTCTGTTCTGGTCAAACTTCTCATCCCAATAAACAACGGCATAATTCCCATCGGCTCCTCTCTCTCTCTCTCTCTTTCTCTCTCTCTCTCTCTCCACCCCTTTTTTTTTTTTTTTTATTAATGTCTGCGCCTCTTGAACTCCCCCACTCGTCTTTCTGCCTCTTCTCGCGCTTCTTCAATTACTTGTAGATGCCCTTCTCGCCTCTCTCTTAGATCCTTGTCTCGGCCGAGTCCAGCGGCGGGGCGATGGAAGGGGAGCGGCGAGAGCCGGTGGAACTGGGGGCGCTCTTGTCGCTGGGTCTGGGCTTCGACCTGACCTGCGATTTCCGGCTCCGGTTCGTCAAAGGGTACCCCCGCCGCAGGCTCGTGCAGCTCGATGAAAGCAATACCTGGGACATCGCCATCCCCGGCGGTCCTACAATTCCTGGCGTCTCCAAGGATATCGGCTTCGACAAAGGCGATCGCATGCGGTACCGCTCCGATGTGCTTGAGTTCAATCAGGTGCTCTTATAATTATCATTTATCAGCTCCTTTGTTGATTGATTTGAATCGGGATTCGTAGCTCTCGGAAGGGAATTTTGATTATCTGCAAAATCGAGAGCACAAATCTTGTGCCAAGAATTTTGATGATTTCTTATAATGTTTTGATATGATCATTTGTCCGTCGGCCATCCTAGTCTACGGTTGTTGGGACAGGAGGCTGTGGAAAAGTGTGAGACAAAATTGACAAAGGGGGCGGTGGCACAAGCGTGTCATGAGAGAGCACTAGTTGTTTGACTAGAAGGCATGGCGAGGTCTGTTCAAAGCCCCTCTCGTTGGAATAACTAGATGCCAAAGATGGTTGCGTGGATGTATGAGGTCTCAAGGAGTCAATTAAAATTGATAAATTGCTATCAAGTTATTACGCTTTGCTTCACTGTAAGTTAAATTGTCAGCAAAATGGTAACACGTTGGACTTTAATAGATCAAGAAAATACCCGTAACTCTCTCCAAATTAATGTCACCTGCCCCTTGTGGCTGGCTGTTTGGCCTGCTTAAGCATGTACATACTCATGTGAATGCAGAAGTTTCCTTTATACGAAAGAGATATACAGGGGAAAGCCCATGCCAAGTTGCAGGATGAAGAAATGATTATTGTGTTTGGAACTAGCTATTCGACTGGTTGTTTTGAACAATTTTGTATTGCATACTCTAATCTTGGAGGAAAAGTATCTAAGAGTGAAGTATCTCTGGAATGCTTTTGTAAACTTAGGCCATACCTAACTGTTTTATTTGGTCCCTGATAGCATGTTATGTGCAAAAATACGCATGACCACATCTACCTTTTATTTGATAGTTGAAAATGTTAATAAAACGCATGACGCATGCACCTCAGAGAAGCCTCTTTATGGACGTTCTTGCCTCATGTATGTGGACTTACCTTTAAGGTTCAAGGTGTTTTGGAGAGCCTTGCCATAGTGAATGAGGTCAAAAAAGCCTTAGATATGCCTTTCACAAAAAATGTTTCAAATTGCAAACAAGAAAAAAAAAAAGAAAAGAAAGGAACAACTAAAAAGGATTCTAGGACATGAAACTAAAAAATAGATAATGAAATATAAAAAAATTGGTACATTTTGTTAACTAGGTTGTCCTTGATCTCCTGATTATGTAGTATACTTTAAATTGGTAAATGGTGTTCTTGAAATCTAGGGATCACGTACACACAATGAAATACTTTGAGTGTATCTTCACTTAGATCTAGTTAGGTTATAATTGGAAGATGAGAGTTCAATATCAATGATTCAAGCCATCAAATGTGATCTACCATCTTTAAACTATTTTCACACCAAAATCTTGTGTTTTTCGAGACACTTAGCTTGCGAATCAAGTGGTTAAACAAATTGCATTGTTTTGTGTTATTTAAATTATCCAATTTTTGAGCATTTATGCTAGGCTAGGAGTTTCCAACTCATGATTTTTATTTTGTAAGTAATTTAGAGATAATATATCACATCCAATTGTGTGGATCATTGATTTTGAACTCTTATTATGCAATCATGATCTGATCGAATCTAAGTAGACATACGCTTGATGTATTCTAATCTATCTATGTGTATAAGTGCACCCATATTTTAGTAAAAACAAAATATAGTAGCTAAAAATTTAGTAATATTGTCACATGGGATCACTCTTTTAGTGTAGTTCACGTAATCATAGTTTATATTTAAATTTATTTTAATTTTATAGCAATTCTTAGGTTCATTTTATGAGCTATATGAGCTATATATGGGTTTGTTACTGAGTCCTATGAAGGGCAGGATTAGTGTCTAAGGATCCTGTTTTAGATATTAGCTAGCTAGAGAAAGTCTTCAATTCATTTGGACCATGTTTTGGAAAGTTTTAGGTGTCCTTTTTACATATTGTTCTACAAACTGTTTGCTTTTATTCTCTTTTTCATGTGTTGGCAAATCTCTCTTATGAAAGGCCTGGATTGTATTATTTTTGCTAGTAATTCAAGTTTTGGCGAGACAGCGGCCGAGATGGCTGTTCCGTTTCATCCTAAAGAGATTCCAAGACTATCTCGATCATTTCGTCTTGTCCTATCTTAACCATAATATATTATAGTGTTAATTTAAATAGATCTAATTTATCTTAAAAGTATTACTTTGAAAGTTTAAATATATTTAAAAATCGAATAAAACACTAAGGTTTCATAAGCAACTTTTTTTTTAATAAAAAAAGCATCCTAATTAAGTAATGGGATGCTTGATTGGGTTAGGGATTAGGACGGGATGGAACATTAGGTATCTCATTTCATGAAAAAATCAGGACATCTCTGTTATGTGAGATTTAAAACCTTAGCTTTTTCCATAATAAGACACCTTATTATTCTCATAGAAGGAAGTAGTTATTATTTTCTTACGTAGAGACGAGATACTCTCCTGTTCTTAGTTTAGTCGGAAAGGTACAGTTCCACATCACCCACTTTCCATGTATCAAGCAATGGTGGGTGTTTGGGCTGGGTTGTCACATATGTCCTTTTTGTGCAACCATGTCTCTAGCAATAGCAGGTGTTTGGACAAAGCTGGGACACATGCCCTTTTTTTCCATTCTCTTCCCCATTGCACGACATACAGACAACAGGTGATGGAACTAGAGCTCTCTGGTGACTAGAGGGAATGAGAACTCCTTATGTTTTTGTATTCCTTAAGCTTTGAAGGAACCCCTAAAGGCCTATAGAAATCGTAAGCCTCTATCACATTTGACATTAGACAATAGAAGGCTTATTTTCTTCTTTCCCTTGGCATCATGCAATGCAATGAAAATGCAGCTTCTTCAATGTTAGGTGCAATGTTTGTGTATCTGGTGGTGCTATGCCAAGAGTGGCCATCTCTTTTGTTGGTCTTTTTCTGTAATATATACTATTTACACTTTTGATATGGTTGGTTTGCTGATCATTAATTAGTGAGGCTTCTAGCATGAGTTGTAATTAGTGTAAGGTCTTAGTGCATCAGGGAGAGGGTGTGACCTGTCTGCTTAACTTACTTAATAGCACCTAATCTTGCATTTAAGTCCCTTGTCATTATAACTTATCATCTAGTTTTCTTCTTTTTTATATATAAAAATATTTTGACAATTTTTATCAAATCTCTGTATTCAATACACCTAGTTCCCTATATTATCCAAAGACTCCAAACCCTGCAATATTAAAAAAGAATTGTTCAATAATTCAAGTAACTTAATGAAACAAACAACTTTGTTGAATTGCAAATAATCAATATAGGTTGGAAAGAAATAACTGATTATAATTTGTTAAACATGTAGTGTAAAATATATGTTATTCCTGAAGCACTAAGAAGAGAGGGTGTAGCCCACTCTCCCAACTTGCCTAATATATCACCTATCCCACCCCAGAAGATTGTCCAAACTCAACTAGACTGGTAGCTTCGTATCATTTTTGGTGTCAAGCCACATAAAGAAGCTACCTATGTGGTTAGCAGGGAGGTTTAGACACATTTAAGATTAGGCTGAGTGAGTTCTCATTTTTTATATTTTAGACATAGTCATTCTTGAATATACAATCTAGACTTGACTTGGCTATTGGACATCATGGAGATTATGTGATGTAATGTGATCTCTACGGGGGTACAGCTTAAAACTTATGTTTGATTAGCTGCTTTCCTTTCTTTCTCCTTCTCTTAAGTTGATTATGGATAGACAGAAAGTAGATCCCTTATTCAGACAGTGGATCAAACTAGGCTTCATTATTGTTGATTCGGATTAAATTTTAATTTTGGTTTGTTTTTAGATGTCCTAAATCTTCCTGCCGCCATGTTGGAGTTATAATCTTATTCACCACATTAACTTTTCCCCAATGACAGATGTCTGAGTTACTCAATCAGAAGTCTTCAGTGCAAGGGAAAGTGCCGTCAGGTTATTTTAATGCACTTTTTGGATTAACTGGAGCATGGTTGGATGATAGCAAGGAGACAAAATATCTTGCCTTTGATGGTTACTTCATTTCCTTGTACAATCTGCACCTAAGGGCTTCTCCATTGGTTCTCCGAGACGAGGTGAAAAAGGCTGTTCCACCGAAGTGGGACCCCGTATCATTATCTAGGTCAGAACTACAATACTTTTATTGGTTCTTATATTTTTTATTATCAAGCTTGCTTGATGTTGCGGAAGTTTAGGAGTATCTGGTACTTGTCTACACATCAGTAAGATTATATATGCTATTTCTCCAATTCTCTTTTGTATGAACTAAAAAAGTTCTACAGTTAGCATCTTTGTTCACAATAGTTTTCTGATCAAATTGGACAAAATTTCATTAAGCCAATAACCTGAAGTTGACAAAGTGAAGCATAGCCTATAGATTTATTCATCAAATAATGAAAATCAGTTGGCCTATATGTTCACATCATACACCTGTTTTCTCTATTCGTAACCTTCAGCCTAGCTTTGAATAGTCAGATTTTTATCAGGATATATTTTTACTCCGAAGTTATTGTGATCTCAACATGAATGAACAGATTTCTGTGCATTATTATTTTGCAAGGAGAAATGTAATGATATGGAGTCCTTACCTCTCTGCAGGTTCATCCAGACTTTTGGGACTCACATAATTGTGGAAATAGCAGTTGGAGGACAGGATGTAGTTTGTGTTAGGCAGAGTCCTTCTTCAACCATTTCTCCTGCTGAGCTTAAGGTGCATCTGGAGGATCTTGGAGATTTTTTATTTTCTGATGGAAGAAGCCTCTCTCCACTACACCGAAAGACCAGAGAAGGAAAGAACAAGGTATAGTTATATTTAGAGAGTATGCCAGTTTTCATGCCTAAGTATGGTTGATTGATGTGGTCCCTTTTGTAGGTGCCTGAAGTCTTCTACAAAATCTTGCAATCAAATACTTTGCAACTGGCCAGCTATTCAGAATCTTCAATCAAAGATGTAAGACTCATAGAATTTTCCTTTAATATCCTATTGGCGCTTGTAAAGTTAAGTTTGATTATTTTATATAAACAGGGACTCACAATCATTTGCTCAAAAAGGGGAGGAGATGTCATTCTGTCTAGTCACTCCAGTTGGTTACAAACAGTACCAAATAATCCTGATGCCATACTTTTTAAGTTTGTTCCCATCACTTCTCTTCTTACTGGCATCCCAGGCAGTGGATATCTTAGCCATGCAATCAATCTATATCTTCGTTGTAAGTCTTCTGCATAAAGAAACAATGAGTCATTTTGAATAATTTAGTTAGTGTTAATGCTTCCAAATGAGATGTATGCACGTTGCTCTGACATCAATATTTATAGGCATCCTCATTTTTGAGGTGAAAAAACAGGAATCTCTAGAGTTTCAGTTCATTTTACTTGTATCTGTAACGAGATTACCGAAACAAGTTGTTCTGATATATTGCTTCCTTGACAGACAAACCTGATCCCGATGATTTACAGTATTTCTTGGAATTCCAAGTCCCTCGTCAATGGGCACCAATGTTCAATGAACTGGCTTTGGGACCACACAGAAGAAAAGCATCCTACCCCACATTGCAGTTTAGATTTTTGGGTCCCAGACTTCATGTCAACAATACTCAGGTAGAACTGGTGCTTTTACTTTCAATGGACTAATTTTCTTATTTGAATTTTTTTTTTTTTTGATAATATGAGCTCAATTCAGGCAGTCTAAGTAACGATGGTCAGGGTTCTTTTTTATTTTGTATAGAACTCTCTATTACCAACCGCTAGCATATGCAATCAGCTGCCACTCTGTTATGACAGTATGACTGTAAAAGAATTAATAACTATCTGAAATTCAAAGAGGCTATGTGACTTCCATTTTTGCTATATATCCCTAGAATCATAGTCTTAATTGAAATGTAAAACTACTAGTAAAGGAACAAGAAAACACAAATTAAAATCCACTAACTAAATTATGGTAATGCGAAATGTGCAACACTAGGTAAAACAATTATAATTGACACACCAAAGACATGCATTTGTTCATGAATGCAAGAACAATAACAAAATTTTTAAAAAAATGCAATGATGCCACAAAATGTTAAATTGATCTCAAGAAAACCTAATGATTTTTGTCTTTATACGTGCATATTCATCCACAGATTCCAAGTTTCAAGATAAACAAGATAAACCATAATATATGGTCTAAGGGGGAGTCTCATGGTTTTTTCTTCTTCTTAGTGCCTAAAGTTCTCTACAAGTATTGGTCTATGTAGAGAAGGAGATGTGTAATAGATGTACCATTTGAAACAAGTATAGAGACCTAGGTAAAGAAAAAACAAGGTAAATCTTAATGAGTTATAGGGAAGTTCAAGGGTTCTGTCTATAAAGTCCTCTGCAAGTGTAGGTGCACATCAAGAAGGGAAAAGTATGGTAGGTGTGTATTAGATGCAATATGTGAAACTACTATATTCACTCCAAAGCCAGCATCTATGTCAATGGTATTAGTCCAAGATGGATCGTGATTGGTAAATGCGGTTCGGTAACTTGATGTGTACTGGTTTTCTGTTAGCCATTGGTGGTATTTAAAATATAATAAAGTCCACTGTTCTTAAGATCTCTTCTTAGCCAGGGAACAGATTACTTATCATTAGAGTTAGCACTTAAAATAAAATTCCTATTAGTTGGTCTTATCGCTTTCAATGGGTGCTCTTTTTCTTTTATTATGCATATCTTCATAAAAAAGATGCTTCTTTCTGGTTTACCTTCATCCTTTTTGAGCAACTCTTGAGAAGGACAAGTCCTTATGGATTGTGATATGCAAAATTTCAGTTCTTGTTGCTGCACTTTCCACTCTCCTCTTATTCATACGTAAAGAGTTGTGAGTTTCAAGGTGTTGGGCCTGGTGTGATGTTCCCAAGGCTTAGAAGAATATGGGAAGGCCAAGGTCCGCACTTCATGAGGCATCATGGAGGGTTTTAGAGTTGTTTTGGGCTCTAGGTTATCTTAAGGCGGCCCATGTTGGGCTATGAGCTTTGAGAACGCTAACTTGTATTGGGTTGGATGTGAGTCCAAGGGTTTTGAGATTGAGTCAAATCATGGTGTACATGGGATTGGGGTTAATTTAATCTCATCGGGTTAGCCATGGAAGTTTTTCTGAGTCAGGGTCAAGCCAACTTGGCCATATATTTAAACCTTAGACTCTAGGTTTGTGTAAGAAATAAAAAGATTATTTTTTCCCAACAAAAAAAAGTTTTTCTCTCTTTCCTCACCAAGCCGCCGCCCTCTCTCTCACTAGAGGATGTGAGAAACCCTAGAACGTTGCCCCCTCTCTCTTCCATGCATGGATTTCTCTCTCCTCATGTTTTCTCTCTCTAGAACATTTTTTTCTCTCTAAATGTGAAAGCGGCTCCCTCTCTCTTGCTTGCGCCCTAAGCTTTCTCTTTCCTAGCGCCATTTTCTCTCTTAGAAGTGAAACGTACGAAACTTTATCTCTTTCTAAGAAAAGGGGAGGTGTGAAGTCTTGGAACACATCTTTCTCTCTTTAGACGTCCCTCTCTCTCTAACTTGTGCCCTAAATTTCTCTCTCCTAGATGTTCTCTCTCTTAGGGATTCTTTTTCTCTCTTGCATGTAGGGGTGCAACTCGGGCTCATGAAACTCGGGTTTCCTTGAACCCTAACCCTAACCCTATTTGTAAAATGTCAACCCTAACCCTAACCCTATTTGTAAAACCTCAACCCTAACCCTATTTTTAAAAATCGGGTTCGGATGAGTTTCGGGTTGGAATTCGGGTTGATAGAAAATATATATATATATGACAATATGAAACAACAAGCTTAACATTGCACAAATAAGCTAAAGTTTAAAACAAATAAGCTTTACATTGTACAAACAAGCTAAAGTTTGAAACAAACAAGCTTCACATTTCAAATTACAGGTCTAAAAATATACATCTTTTACATAAGACTAAACAAAAAAAAGTACATTCTTAAACCAAATATATCCAAAGTAATCCAAATGTTGCATAACATTTCAATAGCACTATATGCATTGATGAAGTCACCTTTATTCTTCGAAAGTAGAAAATATTGAGACGATATAAAGAGTCAGTTAGAAGACCACATAAGTCTGGTATGAAAAATCTTTTCCAAGTAGCGAGACTACATTCACCATCCAAAGCTATCTGATTTTTTACTCATCACCCCTTTCCCAAATGTTTTAGTTTTCTGCTCATCACCTCTTCCCAGATGCTTTCATAAAATTTTGGCAAACTTCATATTAGAAGTTACAAATGTCTCAAAGAAGATAATTAAAAAAAATGAAGATACTAGTTGGCCCACCAACATTACATGATAAAATGCAATGGTTAAAGGTATATTGCTCATTTTAAAAGGTAACGAAGGTTCTGGTGGAATGTTCATACCAAGAATCATCACTTTCACAAAACTATTGTCAGCTCTACATATTTTAAACCTAACAAACAAGGCTAAATCATCACTTCCACAACATCAGTGGGCCTACTGCTTGTGGCTTTGCGGGTTCGGGTTTTCTCGGGTTCGGGTTGACTGCAACCCTAACCCGGCCCAAGTTGCAAATCGGTCCGGGTTCAACCCGGATCCTTCGGGTTCGGGTTAAGCAAACTAGAGTTTGAGTACTGCTGCAAATCGGTTTCCGCGGGCCGGGTTCGGGTTGAACCCGGCCCAAGTTGCACCCCTACTTGCATGGGACCAGGTGGCTGCCATATTCTTTCTCTTGGTGGCTAATTTTGGTCCAGATCCAGAGATTTTTCACAGCAGTTGTCCAGGCATCAACTGGTTTGTCTTAACACAAGAAGAGGCTTGCGGGGCTTTGTCAAGTTGCTACTTTGTGAGCTTTAAGAATGCTTCGTATGATGAAGGTGGGTTGCTGGACTCCATTAGCAAACTTATGCACTGAGTTAGAAGAATCAACACCTTCAAGCAAGCATTCTTATGTTCTTCAAAGCCTAAATAGAACTTGTTTACTTCTTTATTTACGTCAACCATTTAATGATTCAAGGTATTGATTCCCAGGGATGGAATCAGAAACTGTGGCATTGCTGGAGGTTATGAATTCAAGTTCTGGTGAATTAAATTGTTTAAAGCATGGAACTGCACCTCTTAGATCCTAATCAAAACCCTCTTCTAGAACCCACTGATGAAGATACTATTATAAGGTTCATGCTGTGTTATTTGATAGTAGTTTGCATTCTTCTCTTCTAGTTTGAGTCAAATTGCAATTTCTAGGTCTAGGGCATGTAACATATATCCAAGTTTCATTCTAATTTATTTTAGAAACTTTTTTTTTTTTACTTTATCCCATTTTTGACGGCTGTAAAAATTTATGGAATCATAACAATAAAACATAGGTGAAAGTATACTTCAAACTTTCACTCAAAATTCATTTTGGTTCTCAAACTTTCAGTTGTTAGAGTTTAGTCCTTCATGTTTTCAATATGTTGCATTTTTGACATCCCATTACATGGGGTCAGCTAATGGAATAGCTGATGTGTCATCCTATCAACTAATTAGGGTGACATACCAGTTATTCCATCAATTTTAGCCGACCTTATGTAACAAGTTGTCGGCAATGCAACATTCTTAAAACATAAGGGATTAAATTGTAACAACTGAAAGTGTGAGGACCAAAGTGAATTTTGAGTGAAAGTTAGAGGACCAAAGGTATATTTTAGCCTAAAACATAATAACCTTCTAGCTAAACAAGGTGCTATTATAAAGGTAACCAACAAATGAAAATCTTGGACAGCACAAGAGAATATTTACACAAAACAACATTTTCTTGAATCTCCTTGCAACAAAGTAGTCATTCATGTGGAGTGAATTGTGATTGGGAAATTCCAAATTTTAATTATCATGCCATGCCTTGGACAATTGGTTTCTGGAATGGGAAAAGGGCCAATGCTGACAGTGCTGAGGTAAATTCACAATGGGGTGCTAGGTGCTTAAGAATCTCATCCTCCTTAAGAATCTCATCCTCTTATTCGCATGTTCATCTCGAACCCTTGTAAGACCAGAAACCATATTTAAACTTAAAAGAGCATAATAATGATCTTCCATCACCGAACTCTAATAACCTCCATTAATTTTCTACTTTCATGAAGCAAGGGCACAAGATGAATAATCTCTTTATTTACTTGAAAAATTCTTGAAAAGTATCTATTCAGCCCCCTCATCTATGTCTAATAACCCTTTATTATAGTGTTAGATTACAAAAAATCTGGTAAAGCATGGAGAATGACACTTCTGAAACAAAGGCACAAGATGAATAGTCTCTTCATTTACTCAAGAAATTGTTGAAAAGCTTCCATTCAGCCTCCTCATTTATGTCTAATAACCCTTTATTATAGTGTTAGATTTCAAAAAATCTGGTAAAGCATGGAGAATGACACTTAAGCCAATATCATCACCTAATCAAATCCACCAAAACTACCCTTGCCTTCTTGGGAATGCCAAGGGTTATATGAAGGAACAAAAGAGGACAATAGCAGGGTTTGCTATTACTGTGGGAAGCCAGGTCCCTTCATGAAGGGTGGAGCTTGTTCCAACTCAAGGCAATTTAGTTATTGATGGTTTGCCGGATAGCAGAACCATTGAGCAAGGGGGAGCCAGTGACAAGGAGGCAGGGATTCAGTGGTGACTTGCTTGGTAGCTGCGAAGGTGGTGGGGGTAGTGATTGATACAGCTTAAAGGTGGTTCAGGAGTATGCTTTCATGTTGATTATGCATGATCTAAGTATTGAGGCTGTTGCAGCTTCAAGAGTCAATAAAGTCATGTTGTCAAAATCTTTGGATATTGAAGAAGTGTAGGACAATTTCAATCAGATTGATTTTTTACAGCAAGGGGGATTGATTCATGTTCTAAAGGGATTGAGACTGATGAGCCAGATCATGCTG
This sequence comes from Calamus simplicifolius, assembly GCA_900491605.1. Lineage (NCBI taxonomy): Eukaryota > Viridiplantae > Streptophyta > Magnoliopsida > Arecales > Arecaceae > Calamus > Calamus simplicifolius. The sequence goes on from UESW01000137.1 coordinate 75,495, forward strand.
ATGGTGCTTATGCAGAAACCATGCAGGGCTTGGACAATTTTGTAATGCCTTAGGACCCACAAGGTTGAAGAGCTGACTAATTTTCAAGCAGCGCATTGGATCAAAGAGTGGGAAGACGCTATGAGTGAGGAGGCAACAGCCATCCTCAGAATGAAACGTGGGAACTTGTCCTACATCCAAGGGTTTCTAAGCCGGTTACATTTAAGTTCTACAAGGTGAAGAGGAAGTCAGAAAGGTCTATTCACTGTGATAAAGCATGCTTGGGTGTTTGTGGGCCAAATGTATAATATTGATACTGATGAGATTTTTGCTCTAGTAGCATCAATCACTAGCGTACATCCGTTAGCTACCATTGCATCAAGTAAATATTGGAGGCTTTGGAAGTTCGATGTGAAGAATACATTGTTTCATTAGGTAGTTGACAAAGATATCTCCATAAATCAGTCATGGAGTTTTTGGGGACCAATAAAATCCAGGCTATGTATGCAGGGGCTTAATGGATTAGAGCAGGGTCCAAGTGCCTGTGGCAAGATTGCAGAATTCCTTGTGTTTAGTGGGTTTGTGATAGCCACAGCTGGCTCCATTTAATTCTTTAAATAGAAGAACAAGTGGATTATTTTGGTATTAATCTACATGGATGGTCTCATTTCTACTGGAGGTGATTGGGAAGAAGTTGCTACAATAAGTGAGGTTTTGGATGAAGGAACTAAGAGAATGTAATCACCTCCTTGGTCTGGTGGACCGTTGTGACGGGGAATGTTTCCGTGCCAAAAAGAGTATGCTACACATTTGCTTTTCAAGTTTGGGATCTGGTATTTGCAATTCAATCTCATCAGTAATTGAGGTAAATTGTAAGATCAAAAGTGATGTAGGGAATCTAGCTTCTTTAGAAATTCATGTCACGGCATCAATGAAAGATCTAGTGGGCTTGGCAACCTTAGTTCATTACAGATCTTGATGTTTGAACATGACATGAACCTGCGCCTTAACATGACATGAACATGAATGATATCTAATAACCTTTTTTCAAACACCACTTCCTCCAAAAATGTTGTAACAAAGCCCAATCATGGTATCAGTTTTCCTTTCAATTTTAAACTCTCTCTTTGTTTCTTCAA
>UESW01000138.1:0-76554 GCA_900491605.1 Calamus simplicifolius
GGCCGGTAGGAGCCTAGATATTGTGAGTACAGTCAAGGTGGGTTTTGGATGCTTCGACTGAGCCTAATACCAACTCTGCACTCGCTCAATCGAACAAAACTTGTTAAAATATTTTTATAACCAACTCAATCGACATATCATAGCAGCTGTCCTTAAAACCTTATTGAGCATGGCAATGAAAATAATGGCTGTTATTTATCAATTTTTTGCTTAGGGTATCTTGAATGTTTTATGACCTGCTTGGGTCTTCTAAATGGAGGATGGGGACTTCTGTTCTGAACAAGTTGGAAGCAGAGAGCCGTTGGAAATCCAACGTTGAAATCATTGGACGTATGATTGATGATTTGAATAAGTGATTAAGACTTTAAGATTTCATAAACGTATGATTGATGTTTTTTTTTTTTTTTTTTGACTGTAACTAAGTTCAACCATAATTAAGCCATTGAGGCTAAATGGCTGAATAAATAAGGCGTGTCTAGCTTATGAGAGGGCTATTGGACTAGCCATCTAGTCATGTTGTTATGTTTTGTTGTCAGATACGTTAAGCCCATATATTAATGATCATAAGCAGTTTTATTTTTTATTTATAAGGATTATTAGATAAAAGTCTTAGCCAAACAAAACTAGCTAGATGTCTTCGACTGCATTATAATTATTCCCTTATAATTAAATAAAAACTTTAATCTTTCATGGTTATTTATATATGAACTTTATTGTTTTATAATTATTTCATATGAATAATCACTGAATACAAGTGTGAATGATTCTTATAACAGATATATCTCTCTCGCTATGTGTTATCCACAATGGTTAAACCTTACTTTATACCATTTCACATAAAAATGCAAAAAAAAATTATGTCACACAAGGAGTTGATTGCTACTTTTCAAATTAGAAGACTCGAAGAGGGTCAGCGGGAAGAGAAGGGCATCCATGGAATCAGACACCTAATGGAAGAAGAGGCCTCTAATTTGTGTGGACATTATAGTTTTGTAAGAGCGCAGACCATTCTTATCTTTTCTTGATCCGAGGATATATACTGTTCTACTTTTCATGGGAAAATGAAGAGAAAACTTCCCCTAAATTTATTAAAAGAGGATAAAATAATGGTTACAATAAAGCATAGGGTAAGTACAGGCAAAGGGAGGGGAGATTAGAGAATGAGAGAGGTCCACTATTCTACACATTAAATAAAAGTTAGTTTGGCCCCTTTGCCATCTGATTGCATGCATGTTAAACAGTGCAGAATGACTTGATAAACCAATCCTGGTGCTTCGAATATTCGAGATGTTTTCGTATTGCTCGGCTGATTTTTATTGGTCCGTTTGACTGGTATTGCTCGGCTGATTGGTTACATGTACATAGTACCGTTCACCTGAATATATTTTAGTACATTTGGCTTTGCTCTAAGCTCAATGAAGGTCATGTTAATGCCACTTTTAGGGAAGACTTAATTCAATTAACTTTGCCAGCGGATCGAAATCATGTAGCCCAAATATTTAAGGTGAAGTTAATGGGTAGCAAGTGAACTTGAGTTATAATCACATAACACTTTTTTTTTCTCATCCAATATACAATTAAATTTGGGGTATCATAATCTCCCCTCCTTATAATACGATAAGTATTTTCTTTTCCATTCAATGTGGAATTAAATTTAAGGTATCATAATCTTTTCTCCTTATAAGCGAGGTTCTTGTTGCATGCCACAAGTTAGTTAGAATCTATTCCCAAGCGGATCATCATTAGTGCTACAAAGGTGACTCCATACCATGGCAAAACTCTATCACCATCCCATGGGTAGCCCTTTCTTTATATCCACCAACTACTGCATACTCAGATTGGCTCTAATACTATTTATAATGCCTTAAGCTTACCTGCAAACTCAATTAACTTTGTTTGTTGGACCAAAATCATGTAGGCCAAAAACTCGAGTGGAAGTTAATTGATAGCAAGTAAACTTGAGTTATAAGCACTGTTGGGAATTGTATCCTAAATGTTGGGAATTGTGTTCTAAAGCCAATCAACTAACTTATATATGGTTGTGCAAGTTGTAAATGTATGTGAATTATTAATCAATAAAATGTTTATTTGGCGGTTTATCATATTGCATTTTTTCGAAATGAATTCTTTTGTAATAGAGTCCTTAGAACCATAATTGATTCAATAAAGAGAGGGTTTATTGAGTTTTTCTTAGAATGGTCGTGATCAAATGATACATAGTTATAGGACAACTATGTATCAAGTATAGGTCGTTGTATGTCATATGGGTTGGTTGTCTTCTTTACCAAGAAATACGTGGTGACACTGGTATAACATGTAGGTAAGTGTGTGACATCTCATTGAACGTGATAAATCTGCGAAATGCTCTTCTGCCAAGAGGTGTTTATGAGGGATATGGGTATAAGTGTCCCTCTAACCTGAGATCATCATAGTAGCTTGCAAGCAATCTACTGTACTTTGGTATCAGACTACATATTTCTAATCCAGTGATAAAAAGTTTTTGAATGCAGTCAAGTACTTGTAAAGCAGTGAGTAGATCAAGATGGGATTGATCCCTTTAAATAGTTTGGAGTGAATGTCTCATTGTGTTTCAATTTAGCAAAACTTTGGCTAGGATAGTCCTTATGAGGAGTCACAGGACTTATGAATTTAAGACACTTTATGGATGAATTAATTAAAGGTTGGTAGTTAAACCCTAAGTCATTTTGAGCATTGGGGGTCAAAGGGATGAATTATATGATAACTGCATGCCAGAGGTTCTTAATTATTGCTCTGCAACCTTGATCTATTCGAATATCGGGTATCATTGCTAGATGGCAACTTTGATTGCTACTAGAAGTATTTCAGTGTTATCAGCTTAGTGTTTGAACCTATGTGTCATACACCATAGAGGTTCTATCTAACTTGATGACTGAGAAACAATGTGAATCGTTTTGTGACTCTAATGTCAATATGATTGACATTGCACCATGAGTCAACACTTGCATGATGCGACACTTGACGTTGCAAAAGTTATGATGACAAATTTTCACTAAATGCTAGTGATTAATTGAAGGATTAAATTGACTATAATTGCTGGTTAGCTCAATTTAATTGAGCTATGAAAATTTGGGTCAAATCAAATAGGTTTTGGTTTGGGCTCAATTTAGGTTCAATTAAGCTCAATGTTAATAGCCTTACCCATTTGAGTTTAAATTATGAATTTGAATTTCAAGCTAATTTTAAATTCAAGTTTGAATTTAAATTTAAAAGGATGTTTTTTTGATCTCTCCCTAATTACCCCCCATTCCTTACCTACCTTTCCTTTTCTCTCCACATTTCCATTTTTATGAGACTGATGGGCATTAAAAGAGGAAATTTTTGGCTGGAAAAGAAAAGATAAAGATTTCTTCCTTTTCTTCCTTCCATTTTATCTTCACGATTTTTATTTTTATGGGGCTGATGATGAGCGTTAAAAAGGGGGTTTTTCTTTATCTCTTTTCGACCAAAATCTATCCTCCAATTAAGTTATTTTACAACTCCAAGAGCACCCTGATGTTAAAAAAGAAGAAATCTAATCGTCGAAGCCTTAGAGAGGAGCTAGCACTCCGAAGAGGCTGGTCAGGACCAGAATCTCGGTAAGGATCATCTGTAGAGGCCATACACCTTTGTGTGACTTGCAGAAGTACCACCTACTATTGTCTTTCATCGCTGCAAGAGTTGTTAAGCATCCGAAGGTAAGAGATTTTGAAGTCACTGGTGGCTTAGATATGAACTAAGACACTAGGCCACAAGCATAGATATGATCTATGCTGCATAGTTGCAAACTATGCTATTTGTATTTATACAGATTTGATCTATGTATTTTTTTATAGCTTTATATATAATTTTATATCATGATCCTGTTATAGGCTGATTTTGAATTAGATCTAATATTTTATTGCTTTCGTTGCATATGTATTTTAAAAAAATTTAAAATGCAAACCTGTAGCCTACCTATTAATAAATCAACAAGCACATAACACATTTTTTTCTCTTATCGACTATTCTTTGGGTATTACAATCTTCCCTTTATAATGCAACTCAACTCAACACAACTCATCTAAACCTTTTCCCAACTACATAGGGTAGGTGACATGAATATGCTTCCTCCACTCTACTCTATTCAGGACCAAATCAATATTTAAATTATAAATAGTTATATCTTTAATTTTTAATTATTTTGCTCACATTAGTTTAGGTCTACCTCTACCTCTATCCTTACCATGAATTATTAAAAGACCACTTTTTCTAATAGGAGTATCTAAAGGTCTACGATATATATGTCCAAACTATCATTCTCAAATTATTTAATTTCTAATTAAGTGTTTATATATGTTTAGATATTGCTTATTATCTTCATTATCATGCACATAGAATTCTAATATTTTAATATGTTCATTTGATAACTTGATGCTATTATTTTTAGATTTTAGATAAATTCTGCATAATTTATAAAATAAATAAATAAGTTATAAAATAAAAATAATAAATAAAAATAATGATAATAGTAATAATAATAATAGTACATGTGATAATAATAAAAATAATAAAATTAAATTGCTTATGCAAAATAAGTAGTTATGATATATTCAACCATAAAATAGTAATAATATTTAATAATATTATTACTAGCATAGCCAATATAATAAGAATGTTTATTTACGCAAGATAATGTAAAGAACTTATGGACATCATTTGAATAAGAAATAAGACAGATTCTAAAAGAAAAATATGCCAACCGCGATCTATTATGATACGACTTGATGATTTGATGACATAATAGTTGATACCGAGACTCACCTCCATAGGGGATATATGTGAACGATACACCCTTATCTATAAGGTTAAATGTGGTATTCTATTATGGCTCCCATCAAATGGGATTAAATATGATGTTTTGTTCTAGCCCTGTCACAGAGATATATGTGGCCATAATTTGTAACAGTGATGTATTTGCAACAAGATGAAATATAAATGCTGATGATATGAAATAAGTAAAACATGACTAAGATGACATGAAATAAGTGAATTTTGACTACATGATATAAGTGAATTATGACTATGATGATGTGAAATAAATGAAACATGACTATAATGATTTGAAATAAGTAAATTATGATTATGTTGACTTGAAAACTTAAAACTAGAATTGTAATAAGAATGTTGTTACTTTTTAATAGCATATTAGTTGATTAACCTTTCATTTGATAATTGTTCTATTACTAGACACCTTGCATGCCTAGCATGCAACAGGTTGCTATCTCTTGGATCCATCCTTGGGTCTAGGGTGTGATACTTGTACTTTCAAGCACTTCTTTCGTCACTCTAGCCCATGCGCACCTGCCTAGTGAATATTGCCAACTAATATTTAATCTCTAGCAATTTCACAAAATTTCTCACCTCTAAAATGATTTAGTAACTCACTCAACAAATCATGCTGCTGGCATGGCGCATTCTAATGGTTCCCTTGGCAATGATATCGTGAGCTATGCCATTTCATGAAGCAAGATCATTGGTACAAAAGCTCTTGGGTGACCCTTTTGAGTGATTTTTATGAGTGCAAAAGGGGTGAGTATAGTTACTTCAAAATTTGCATCAAGGAAATATTATTCCCATAACTTTTTTATCTTCATTTTTGTAACTGCACACCAGACGCATTTGAATTTCTACCAAGATCAAGAGTAGAAAGCAATTGCAAAACAAGTTGATGCATACGGACGAGGGCCATATAATAGGGTGATTAATAGAGCCCATACCAATACAACGTGCTGTATTGGGTAAATACTATGCGTATGAGGGCTTAAGATATTTCCATACATATGAGGGCTTTAGATATTTTGATTGAGCCTAGAGCCAACTTAGTAGTCATTCAATCAAATAAAACTTATTAAAATATTTTTACAATTAACTCATAAAATTCACAACACCTCAATAATCCACGATTCATATTATAGGAGCTCTCCTTAAAACCCTTATTGAGACAAATAAGAATGGTTGTTATTTGTGCGTTTTTGCCTAAATTTTGATTATTAAAAGAACAAGGGCAGTGCTTCAGTACCTTGATTTTTTTTTTTAAGAACTACTTGAGTGTTTTAAATGGATGGTTGGGACTTGATGTTTTGAAGTGGTTGGTACCATGAGGGCTACCGAAAATTCCATATTGAGATCACTGATCATATAATCACGATGTTATTACAGCAGAAGACTTGATAACACTTGATATAACAATGGTATATAAAGAAATAAAAAATTAATAAAAAGGATAAGAGAGTAAATTCAAATAAGAAAAAAGGGATTACATAGTTTGATTCACTGGCATACATCCACGAGCGAAAAAAAGTAAGAAATTTCACTATTAAAAATAGCTTGAGATGACAAGAATTGTTTCTTACCAGATCTTAAAATTATTAGGATCTCTTCCCCATTAGAGGCTTTTTTTTCTCTCAAATCCTTAATACTGCATATACAGAACAAGGTCTTCTTCTAAACACTCATAATAATTCTCTGACTTAGCAGACCTAAGCCAAAGCTAAAGCTACACTAAAAACTAAGGTTACTTGTTCTTATATAAAAGAGGAATATACATAGTACTATAAGGACTAGGACTAGAATCCTACATATATGTGGAAATATATTCTTTTTATTTTCTAAATTTTAAGGCTATTCAAATCAGAACTAAAGTCCTACTTTGAATATGAAAAACCGTTTCTTCTTGAACTTATGGATTTCGAAACAAACTCCAATACACTGTTGGTCACTTTCAAGCTTGAATCAGTGATCGAGATTTTAAGATTTCATAAACATAATAAATACTAAAAACATGGAACGATGTGGAAGTTGCACCTGTAACACAGTCCACTACTGGCCCATTACAGATGGGCTGCAGGCATCTCTACTATTTTTAGAGTACTAAAGCTGATAGGAAAAGACTTTGTACATCGCCTCCGGTGCAGCAAGGCTTACGTGGGCTGCACCGCCTCTTCTGATTGGTCCACGTGGCTCCTACGTGGATGACCTGCCGGGCTGTATGGCTCTACTTTGATGTTACGTTCTGAACGTGACGGCCATTTAAAGTAGTTCGCTTTTTTTAAAAATTAGCGTGCGGACGAAAATGCCCTTTTCCTCCATCCTAGCGCTATTTTACGTTGTATTTCATATGTGCAAGAAGAACTCTCTTTCTTCCCCGGTCGAAAGAAAATATTTAAGCTTCGAGGCTAAAAAATCTGGCTACTGGAGTCTGTGTACAAAAACTTCTGAAGAAAATGTCATCCGCAGCACAAAGTAAAAAGTCTGTCTTCCAACTTCTTTCTAAAGCTCCTTTATTACACCAACAGTTTTTTTTGGTTAGAGTTAGTTAATGCGTGACCAAACCGTTTAATGCGCGGGTAACTTTCTTAGAACAAATAGTTATGACATTCTGGGAGTCATAACTCTTTAGAGTTTACTGTTTTGTAAGCACGAATGTCATACTCTTTTAACTAGGATGTTATACCTCATGAATTGGGATGTCGTCAGAGTGGTTCGGCCTATATTCCCCATTATTTTATATCCATATAGCTCTAGTGTCGTCGTTAAAGCTATGACACCCCTAATATACTATTAAGACACCGTAGTTACAAGCCTAGGACACCCGTGCTCCAAACGAAAGCTGGAGAAAAGCCTCGCGACACCGTAGTTACAATGCTACGACACCCATGCTTATAACCTTTGCGATCTTCGTATGTTGCTTTCCGGGATATCGTAGCTTGTTCTATGGGGTGTCTTTAAATGCTATAAAGGGTGTGATAAACGATGCTGGAGAGCAGGCCCGCGACACCCCGTATGGAGAACAATCCCCGCGACACCCCGCTTTAACAGTCACGTCATCGGTGTCGTCGCCTAAAAGCTAGGGTGTCGTAAGATGAGAACTGGGATGTCGTTAACAGCCTGAGTCGGTGCTGTCGTCGTTCGCGACACCCCAGTTGAAAATTGACGACACCCTAGCTCTCATCTGACGACACCCGTGCTTAGAACTGACCACGGCGAGAAGGCTCGCGACACCCAAGTTACTAAAATTTATTTTTATTCATAAAAAAATAAAAGAAAAAAAAGTACATGAAGCCCTCACTGGGGCTTGTCTCCTTCGGTCGCTGCGTCGGCGATCTGGCGCTGGAGGGACGCTACTTGCCCCTCCAGGTGGTTGTTGGCCCGACGCAGGACCTCGATCTCTCTTATTGAAACGGCCAGGTATTGCTCGGCCGTCTTGTTGAGTCGCTCGCTGATTGCGAGCGACTCCGCATAGACCTCCGCATCGATGGTGACCGTTGCGCGGCGGCTGCCATGGTTGCCAGTAGATCTCCCCTCGCCTCTGGAAGCCATCTCAGTATCAAAAAAGCTAGAAAGGTGATTAACGATGGCATTCCCCCATCCATATTTAAGGTACTCCTGGCGGGTGTTTTGATTGCCACGCGCCACCATCTCAGTGGGCGGTTCACAGGAATCGAATCGGTGCGCCCCCCCCCCCCCCCCCCCCCTCGTTGAATTTCGAGGGATGGGGAACAAAAGAGAGTTTTGGGAAGCCAACCGTAGTAAGTTTTACGTCGTCCCAAGAGAAAATTCACGACACCCAAGGATGATTTGGATTTCGGCCTAAACTCCTTCGCAACACCCCTGTTGAAAGCTCACGACACCCTAGCTTTAAGGCGACGACACCCTTGCTTAGAAATGATCACGGTGAGAATACCCGCGACACCCCTTGTTGAATTTAGCCGTAACTCCTTCGCGACACCCCAGTTGAAATCTCACGACACCCTAGCTTTAAGGGGATGACACCCCTGAAAATGTGATTAACGTGGGTTCACTGTTAATGCACGGGTGTCGTCGCCTTAAAGCTAGGGTGTCGTGAGCTGAATCCAATTCTCCCTGGGGTATCGCGGGGATTGTCCGCGCGGTCAGTTCTAAGCACGGGTGTCGTAGCATTGGTGCTGGGGTGTCATGAGATTTCAACTGGGGTGTCACGAAGGAGTTTCGGCCGAATTCAACAAGGGGTGTCGCAGGGGTTCTCTCCATGATCAGTTCTAAGCACGGGTGTCGTCGCCTTAAAGCTAGGGTGTCGTGAGCTTTCAACAGGGGTGTCTCGAAGGAGTTTCGGCCGAAATCCAATTCTCCCTGGGGTGTCGTGGGGATTCTCTCCGTGGTCAGTTCTAAGCACAGGTGTCGTAGCATTGATGCTAAGGTATCTTGAGGTTTCAAGTGGGGTGTCGCGAAGGAGTTTCGGTCGAAATCCAAATCATCCTTGGGTGTCGTGAATTTTCTCTTGGGATGACGTAAAACTTACAATGGTTGGCTTCCCGAAACTCTCTTCTGTTCCCCATCCCTCGAAACTCAAGGAGGGGGGGGCGCACCGATTCGATTCCTGTGAACCGCCCCCACTGAGATGGTGGCGCATGGCAATCGAAACACCCGTCAGGAGTACCTTAAATATGGATGGGGGAATGCCATCGTTAATCACCTTTCCAGCTTTTTTGATACTAAGATGGCTTCCAGAGGTGAGGGGAGATCTACTGGCAACCATGGCAGCCGCCGCGCAACGGTCACCATCGATGCGGAGGTCTATGCGAAGTCGCTCGCAATCAGTGAGCGACTCAACAAGGCGGCTGAGCAATACCTGGCCGTTTCAACGAGAAAGATCGAGGTCCTGCGTCGGGCCAACAGCCAGCTGGAGGGGCAAGTAGCGTCCCTCTAGCGCCAGATCGCCGATGCAGCGACCAAAGGAGATGAGAAGCCCCAGTGAGGGCTAATGTACTTTTTTTCTTTTCTTTTTTGATAAATAAAAATAAATTTTAGTAACTTGGTTGTCGCGGGCCTTCTCGCCGTGGTCAGTTCTAAGCACGGGTGTCGTCGCCTTAAAGCTAGGGTGTCGTGAGCTTTCAACAGGGGTATCTCTAAGGAGTTTCGGCCGAAATCCAATTCTCCCTGGGGTGTCGCGGGGATTCTCCGCGCTGTCAGTTCTAACCATGGGTGTCATTGCATTGGTGCTGGGGTGTCATTAGATTTCAACTGGGGTGTCACGAAGGAGTTTAGGCTGAATCGACGAGGGGTGTCGCGGGTATTCTCACCGTGATCAGTTCTAAGCACGGGTGTCGTCGCCTTAAAGCTAGGGTGTCGTGAGCTTTCAACAGGGGTGTCTCGTAGGAGTTTCAGCCGAAATCCAATTCTCCTGGGATGTCACGAGGATTGTCCGCGTGGTCAGTACTAAGCACGGGTGTCGTCGCCTTAAAGCTAGGGTGTCGTGAGCTTTCAACAGGGTGTCTCGAATGAGTTTCGGCCAAAATCCAATTCTCCTGGGGTGTCGCGGGGATTCTGTGCCATCAGTTATAAGCCACGGGTGTCGTAGCATTGGTGCTAGGGTGTCATTAGATTTCAACTGGGGTGTCATGAAGGAGTTGCGGCGGAATTCAACAAGGGGTGTCGCGGGTATTCTCACCGTGATCATTTCAAATGGCCACATTTGCACGATGGGTGAAGGTGCATGGCCTCACCTTATCACTAGGGTGTCGTGAGATGATAAATGGGGTATCGTATTGTTTTAACCTTCGTGTCCTAAATCCTAATCCTTTGTCAGCATATATTGACAACTAAATCTATGGATATCATTGTTCATGACTGTGTGCCTATATTTTAACAGTTGATGCTGAAATTATAGATCGGAAAGAAATCGATAACACTCCCGACCGTGCACCTTCACTCGTCGCTCCAAATGCAGTGGATGATATTGTAGTTCCTCAAACTGGGATGGAATTCAATTCAGCAGATGATGTATATACGTTCTACAATGGATACGTGAAACGAGTTGGTTTTGGAATCACAACAGTGTGTAGCAGGGCCAACAACAAAAAATAACTTTGCTTCAAGCACCTGGGTGTTGGAGGCAAGGAAAATCTAGAAAATCAGAGAAGAGTATGAATCATAGGGATACTGGGAAAGTTGATTGTATGGCATCCATAAAAGCAAGACTGAATGCTACAAGTGGTAAGTGGATATTGCATGAGGTTTCTCTAGAACATAACCATGGGATGTCCATAACATCAACTGGTTATCTACGGTCGCATAGGAGGATCAGCACACCAGAGAAGGCAGAGATCAGCAATTTACATGCCGTGAATGTTCCGACGACTCAGATATACTCTGCCATAGCAAGGAGAAAAGGGAGCAGAGGACAATTGGATTTCACCGAGAAGGATGCTCGTAACTTCATTTGTCGCGAACGTCAGTCTAAGCTGAAAGAAGGAGATGCTCAGTCGATGGTAATTTATTTCGCCGAAATGCAACTCAGAAATCCCAATTTCTTCTATTCCTTAGACCTCAATGATAATGGTCATCTGAGGTCTGTCTTCTGGATTCATCCAAGGTCAAGATTGGCATGCACATACTTCGGTGATGTTCTAAGCTTTGACTCAACGTACTTGACAAACAGATATCAAATGCCTTTTTGTCCATTCGTTGGGGTCAACCATCATGGACAGTCCACCTTGCTTGGATGCGCATTGTTGTCTGATGAGAGTACTGAGACATATAAATAAGTTTTTCAGACTTGGCTGGATGCAAATGGTGGTCAAGCACCTATTGCCATGATTACTGACCAAGATAAGGCAATCGAGGCTGCTGTCAAAGAAGTTTTTCCTAACACACGACATCGATTTTGTCTTTGGCATATATTGAAGAAGATACCGGAAAAGATTGGCCACATTTGCACGATAAATCCCAAGTTTATGGTTGATTTCGATGAGGCATATATGATTCATTGACCATACAGTCATTCGAGGAAAGGTGGGCACATGTTATGGAGAAATATAAAGAATGCAAGTCTATAGATTGGTTCAATGTCCTTTACGAATGTCGGGAAAAATGGGTCCCAGTTTATCTAAAGGATACATTCTTCGCAGGTTTGTATGTCATTGTCTTTGGTTCATGTTCGCGTTAAACGCTTTTTTTTTTGTTGACAAATTTTGAACAGGGATGTCATCTTCACAAAGGAGCGAGGGCATTAATCACTTCTTCGATGGGTTTATAAATTCGAAGACAACACTAACGGAGTTCATAAGTAAGTACGAAGATACCTTGAAAAAAGATACGAGGCCGAAAATGAGAAAGATAATAGGACGTTGCAAACGATTGCTTTCCTAAAGACATCATCACCTTTTGAGAGACAAGCTGCAGGAAGGTATACAAGGAGCATTTTCAAAAAATTTCAGAATGAGATCCTTGAAATGGCTGCATCAAATACAAAATTGATCAAGGAAGCTGGCAACACTTGTTTATATTCCATAAAGTCGTATGAAAGGATTGAAGTCGATGGAATTGGCAAGGAGATGATCAAAGATTATATCGTATCATACGATAGAAATATTGAGGATGTCCAATGCCAGTGCCGATCCTTTCAGTTCAAGGGGTACCTGTGTAGGCATGCCCTTCATCAAAGTGACGTATTTCGTTTACCAGATAAATACTTCTTGAAGAGATGGTGCAAGGACATGAAATACCAATTCGACGAATTCGACTGCAATACTGAGGGTTATGATAAAAGCACACGAAACTCACAGTACGCAGTGACAATTTTTTAATTAAATGTCTTAATATTTGTTATCGTTAATATTATGTTAATGATTGTAGATATAGTTTGCTGAGTCATCGGATGACGAAGCTCGCAGAGATAGCCTCCATGTCTGAAGATGCATTTAATGTAGTGATGGATGGTCTAACACCTATATTCAAAATTGCCGTGGATGCCAACTGCGCAGCTAAACCACGTACAGAGCTTGTAATTCAAGATCCTGAACAAATTAGGACGAAAGGTCGCCCGAGAGAGAACAGATTAAAGAGTAGAGTCGAGAAGAAGTCAAAAAGATCAAGAAAAATTAGTTCAAGGAAAGAGCTGCTTCAAGCATCAGGCAGACTTGTTTGCAGTCTATTAATACTGAAGAGGACCTGGAGAGAATTGTTTCGCCGTCCGAAACTTTGATGGATGAATTTGATGCTTATGTATTGAGTCAACTTACACAAGAGCATATATAAAACACGGTGTCGTAACTTTTGAATTATGGTGGCTAGGTCGCAAATGAAATGCTTTCAAAATAGGGTGTCTATTTCAGTAAAATGAAGTGCTTTTAGTACGATGACACCCCAACTCTTGGGCAAACGACACCCTAGCCTTGCGCGGCGACACCCGAAAGGCGCAAACCTACGAGACATCCCAGTACTCGCGAACCGACACCGATGATTTTAGCGCGATGACACCCCAGCTCTTGGCTAACGACACCCTAGCTCTTGCGTGGCGACACCCGAAAGGCACAAACCTACGAGACATCCCAGTACTCGCGAACCGACATCGAAGATTTTAGCACGATGACACCCCAGCTCTTGGCAAACGACACCCTAGCCTTGCGCGGCGACACCCAAAAGGCGCAAACCTACGAGACATCCCAGTACTCGCGAACCGACATTGAAGATTTTAGCGCGACGATACCCCAGCTCTTGGCTAACGACACCCTAGCTCTTGTGCGGCGACACCCGAAAGGCAAACCTACGAGACATCTCAGTACTCACGAACCGACACCGAAGATTTTAGCGCGACGACACCCCATCTCTGGCAAACGACACCCTAGCCTTGCGCGGCGACACCCGAAAGGTGCAAACCTACGAGACATCCCAGTACTCGCGAACCGACACCGAAGATTTTAGCGCGACGACACCCCAGCTCTTGGCTAACGACACCCTAGCTCTTGCGCGGCGACACCCGAAAGGTGCAAACCTACGAGACATCCCAGTACTTGCGAATCGACACCGAAGATTTTAGCGCGACGATACCCCAGCTCTTGGCAAACGACACCCTAGCTCTTGCGCGGCGACACTCGAAAGGCGCAAACCTACAAGACATCCCAGTACTCGCGAACCGACACCGAAGATTTTAGCGAGACGACACCCCAGCTCTTGGCTAACGACACCCTAGATCTTGCGCGGCGACACCCGAAAGGCGGAAAACCTACGAGACATCCCAGTACTCGCGAACCGATACCGAAGATTTTAGCGCGATGACACCCTAGCTCTTGGCAAACGACACCCTAGCCTTGCGCGGCGACACCCGAAAGGCGCAAACCTACGAGACATCCCAGTACTCGCGAACCGACACCGAAGATTTTAGCGTGATGACACTCCAGCTCTTGGCTAACGACACCCTAACTCTTGCGCGCGACACCCGAAAGGCGCAAACCTACGAGACATCCCAGTACTCGCGAACCGACACCAAAGATTTTAGCGCGACGATACCCCAGCTCTTGGCTAACGACACCCTAGCTCTTGCGTGGCGACACTCGAAAGGCGGAAACCTACGAGACATCCCAGTACTCGCGAACCGACACCGAAGATTTTAGTGCGACGACACCCCAGCTCTTGGCAACGATACCCTAGCTCTTGCGCGGCGACACCCGAAAGGCGGAAACATGCGAAGGCAAACATATGAATACATCGAGGACACTCCTGCTCGCAATATAAAATTTATGCATTTGCATTAAATATTAATCATTGTTAATATGAATAAATTACATTCAATTTTTATTCAAAGAAGATAAAAAAATTAAGAACATTTTTCGACAATGTCGCTAATCTTTTGTTCAGGCCCTCTCTCAATATCGTCGTAGCTAAGTGTCACCGGTAATCTCTGACTTCCTCATCCATGAAATCCATCTTCATATCAGGATTGTCCCGTCGAGCAAGACATTCCATGTATCTGAGACAGTATAGCCGCAATCCAGCGATCCGGTCGGTTGGCTTGGGCAATCCGAAATATCTTCCATCGGCCAATCCATCGCTTCCTTCTTATCGCAGTAGATATGGAATATGTGGCCTAGAATTGTATGCATTTCCTTGCATTGGCCTTGTACTTAGGGTTGCGTTTCAATGAATTCAGGTGCATAAACACCTTTCTTTCCATGTCGACAGCAACCAAATGCCAGTGCGAGTTATCAGAGTTTATAATGGTGAAAAGAAACCGGAATTGGGTCTTATCTTCATCCGATACATTATCAAATATTGCAGCCCCGATGTTCCAGCAAGTTCATGAGCAGGTGATGAGGAAGTTAGACATAGAGCAGATACAAAAACTGATGCAATTATGCACTTATGGTATCGATCAGGATGCTCTACCCAGTTGCGCATCAGAAACTCCTGGCCACAATCAATTATCTGCCAATGAATGTAAACGATTAATATAATTCTAAAATCATCAACTAGAACATGTTCCTTGATATACTTACATCATCTATTATCATTTCATTGTTAATGAGATCTTGAAGATTTTTTCTTGTTGCAACGCCAGAAAACATATTTGTGTAGACGATCGCGTCGGTTTGTCGCTCGCTCAAAAAATTTGAATAATTATTTGGTCATCTTCGACCGTTGTGTTGGGCTTTGATGTGCCCACTATCTTCACCGACTTTTTGGACGGGTTGTCTCATATCATTCTCCGACGACAGTGGATGCCTTACGCTTCCTCGGCTCTTTTTTAATCCTCCTAACAAGCGAAGGCACTCCAATTATTTCTATGTCCATATTGTCATCCTTTGGCGCAGGGTGCCAAGTTTATTATCGGATATGGACTCTTCTTTATTTTCATTTTCCTGCTCTGTTTTATCAGCCAATGAATCCCCCTCCAATCTCTTCTCCTCTGCTTTTGCATTCCCTGTATCAATTGGAAACTCGGATGAATGGTCCTCCATCTTCTTCTCCTCACTATTTCCATTACCAGGCTCACGGAGGACCAACTCCAGGGAATGCACCTTCTCTGTTTTCTCGTCTCCCTTGTCCTCCTTATTTATTGCATTACTTTCCTTTCTGACCAGTGAACTGAGGAGGCTCTCAGCAATGGACAGCCTGTGCCTGACATCGTCGAGTTGATCCTTAACGCACTCAATTCAGTCCTCAACTCGGCGCATCCTGCGTAGCTATCCGTTGGTTGAGGGGCGCAGGTATCTGTTGGTTGAGGGGGGGATGCAACATTCTGCTGAGGGAGAAGCCATCGCTCTTCTGGCAATGGTACAGTAGCTCCCTCCATCTGCAATAATATGATAACAAATTAATATTAAATGAACATATTGACGCATTAAGTTGAAAAAAATGGTCAGAGAAATGGAGCAATGAACTAGATTACCAAATCGCGAGGCTGCAAGTCGGCAACCCGAACCGATTGGATCTTCATTTGGTGGTCATACCACTTCAACAGTCGGGGCCATTTATCAGGGTATGCTGGCTCTCACATTGATGTATGCTCGAAGAACCACGCTGAACATGATATTTTTTGGATATTAAATAAAGTAATATTACAAAGAAAATTTACTCACAACACTAATTATGTGTCTCAATAATCCTTACCACCAGTGCTGCCGAGCATCCGAACAAGGTAGGCTACCTCCTAACTTTTTTGCATTCTTTGAGTGCACCGGCTCCTCGGAACACAAGCAAGCAGCTATTTCTGGGAGAGCCAGAACAATCAACTCCTTCAGTGCCGAAGCCCAGTCGATGCTACCCAGTTGACTTAAGTCATCCAAGTGCTGGATGAGATACCGTGGATATCTCTGATTAGACTTTGGAGCCAAAAACATGGCCAACATGTATGCGATCCAAAGTCGGACGGTGTCCTCGACATCCTCCTGTACTTTAGATGATTGGAGTTGAAATATCAACTTCTCCAAACCTTCTTGGCGAAGATCTAAACCCTGGCCAAACCGTCTGAACAACCTTCCGTTGAACATTTGGCTGGACGTGTCGATCTTCTTCCCATGAGCTGGAAGTCCAGAATGAGTGCGACTTCATCGGCACTGAATAGAACTGGCTTTCTGCAAAACATGAACTCGTCGACTCCATTGTGACATCTTATGATATCTGCTAGCAGTCGCCCATCGACTGTGAACGTCTGCATGTCGACGAAGGCACCAAATGGGGTCCTTCGAATCAGTTTTGTATGCCATCTAGAGAACCCCATCCTCCAAACCTTCTGAACGTATACTGCCGGCCTACAGCTATTCTTAAACAGCTAGGAAGCCTTCATTGGGGGGACTGGAACAATTTTATTGTCAACTGAAACAGGGGGTAAGACAGAAGACATACTTGTCATGAAATTTTAAGAGAGAATGTCATAATATTTAATATAGTGATAAACATACCTGAAGGAGCCGCATCCTCATTCGAACAAAGAACCATGTCCTTGCATTGTTCCACCATTTTCTCCATCTGCTTCTTCTTTGTTCGCAGTCTTCGTCCACAAACGAAAGCACTCATCTCCATGAATGAAGTATACGGAAGAATGAACTATGGTACAAGTTAGGAGGGAAAAGGAGACCAGTGGCTTCTCGAGCAAGAGACGAAGGATGGCTTCTTGAGCAAAAAGATGGCTTCTCGAGCAACAGACGATTGAGTGCTTTTTCTAGGGTTTATGCCGACCTAAGAGAAATACGAAAGGACACCCGGATCGCCACGATCACATCACAGAGACCCGTGAACCATAGGAACACCCACGTTTAGCAACTTTTCTCGAAAATATGGCATGGCTGAGTTACTAGGGTATCATCGAATTAGTACTAGGGTGACGTCAAATTCCTGCCTTGTTCAAGCATGGGTGTCGTCGCCTTAAAGCTAGGGTGTCGTCAGATTTCAACTGGGGTGTCGCGAAGGATTTATGGCCGAATTCAATTAGGGTATCGCCGGGTACTCTCTATGTGGTCATTTGTAAGCACGGGTGTCGTCGCCCTAAAGCTAGGGTGTCGTGGGATTTCAACTGGGGTGTCGCGAAGGATTTACGGCCGAATTCGAACTAGGGTATCGCTGGGATTATCTCTGTGGTCAGTTTTAAGCACGAGTGTCATCTCCTTAGAGCTAGGGTGTCGTGAGATTTCAACTGGGGTGTCGCGATTGATTTTCGGCCGAATTAGAACTAGGGTGTCGCGGGGATTCTCTTCGTGGTCAATTCTAAAGATGGGTGTCGTTGCCTTAAAACTAGGGTGTCGTGATATTTCGACTGGGGTGTCGCGAAGGATTTACGGCCGAATTCGACTAGGGTATCACCGGAACTCTCTATGTGGTCATTTGTAAGCACGGGTGTCGTCGCCCTAAAGCTAGGGTGTCGTGGGATTTCAACTGGGGTGTCGCGAAGGATTTACGGCCGAATTCGATCTAGGATGTCGTTGCGATTATCTCCGTGGTCAGTTTTAAGCACGGGTGTCATCTCCTTAGAGCTAGGGTGTCGTGAGATTTCAACTGGGGTCGTGATTGATTTTCGGCCGAATTAGAACTAGGGTGTCGTGGGATTCTCTTCGTGGTCAGTTCTAAAGATGGGTGTCGTTGCCTAAAGCTAGGGTGTCGTGATATTTTGACTGGGGTGTCACGAAGGATTTACAGCCGAATTCGACTAGGGTGTCACCGGGGACTCTCTATGTGGTCATTTGTAAGCACGGGTATCGTCGCCCTAAAGCTAGGGTATCGTGGGATTTCAATTGGGGTGTCGCGAAGGATTTACGGCCGAATTCGATCTAGGATGTCGCGGGGATTCTCTCCGTGGTCAGTTTTAAGCACAGGTGTCATCTCCTTAGAGCTAGGGTGTCATGAACTTTCCACTGGGATGTCGCAAAGGATTTACGGCCGAATTAGAACTAGGGTATCGGGGGATTCTCTCTGTGGTCAGTTCTAAAGACGGGTGTCGTTGTCTTAAAGCTAGGGTGTCGTGATATTTTGACTGGGTGTCGCGAAGGATTTACGGTCGAATTCGACTAGGGTGTCGCCGGGGACTCTCTATGTGGTCATTTGTAAGCATGGGTGTCGTCGCCCTAAAGCTAGGGTGTCATGGGATTTCAACTGGGTGTCGCGAAGGATTTACGGCCGAATTCGAACTAGGATGTCACTGGGATTCTCTCCGTGGTCAGTTTTAAGCACGGATATCGTCGCCTTAAAGCTAGGGTATCGTGAACTTTCCACTGGGGTGTCGCGAAGGATTTACGGCCGAATTTGAAGTAGGGTGTTGCGGGATTCTTACCATCCGGACTCTCAGAGCGAGGGAGGGGAAGAAAGAGTTCTTCTTGCAGAGATGAAATCCAACATAAATTGGCGCTAGGATGGAGGGAAAGGGCAGCATCCGGATCTCAGAGCGAGGGGGGGGGGGGAAGAAAGAGAGTTCTTCTTGCATATATGAATTCAGTTGAGCACGAACCTACGCCCTCGCTCTGAAAGTCCGGTCGACAGGAAATATTTCAGCTTCGAGGCTGAAAAACCTGGCTACTGGAGTCTACTGGAGTCTTCAAATATAAAAGTTTATCCAATGAGTTTTTCCTTGCCAAAACCTCACGTAGACGTTCGCTTCTCTCTCTGAATTCGGCCAGGTCTACCTTCGTTATCTCTTCGTCAATTGCTTTTAAAAGGCTCCTTTTTTCCTCCATCTGCTTTCTCTCTGTTTTCCTGTCATTTAAAGCCTTTTAAAAGCAATTGACGAAGAGATAACGAAGGCAGCTAAGACCCATCTTACAGACCTGGCCGAATTCAGAGAGAGAAGCGGACGTCTATGTGAGGTTTTGGCAAGGAAAAACTCATTGGATAAACTTTTATATTTGAAGACTCCAGTAGACTCCAGTAGCTAGGTTTTTTAGCCTCAGCTGAAATATTTCTTGTCGACCAGACTTTCAAAGCGAGGGCGTAGGTTCGTGCTCAACTGATCCTTAGCATCCAGACTCTCAGAGCGAGGGAGGGGAAGAAAGAGTTCATCTTGCAGAGATGAAATCCAACATAAATTGGTGCTAGGATGGAGGGAAAGGGCCCGCATTAAAAGAGTATGACATTCGTGCTTACTAAAGAGTTATGACTCCCAGAATGTCATAACTATTTTGTTCTAATGAAGTTACCCGTGCATTAAACGGTTTGGTCACGCATTAACTAACTCTAACCAGAAAAAACTGTTGGTGTAATAAAGGAGCTTTAGAAAGAAGTTGGAGAAAGACTTTTTACTTTGTGCTGCGGATGACATTTCCTCCAGAAGTTTTTGTACACAGACTCCAGTAGCCAGGTTTTCCAGCCTCGAAGCTGAAATATTTTCTTTGACCGGGGAAGAAAGAGAGTTCTTCTTGCACAGATGAAATACAACGTAAAATGGCACTAGGATGGAGGGAAAGGGCATTTTCGTCCGCACGCTAATTTTTAAAAAAAGCGAACTGCTTTAAATAGCCGTCACGTTCAGAACGTAACATCAAAGTAGAGCCATACAGCCCGGCAGGTCATCCACGTAGGAGCCACGTGGACCAATCAGAAGAGACGGTGCAGCCCACGTAAGCCTTGCTACATCGGAGGCGGTGTACAAAGTCTTTTCCAAGCTGATAATATTAGTGAAGAAAATATATTTCAGATAACATGAAGAATTTTAGAAGAAAAAAACAGTCGGATGGGCCAGTAGACCTCCATGGGAAATAGTGATCGCATTGGAGTCGGACTATCCCAATCGGCCTCGGCAAGTCGGCCTCATCCTCGCTGACCTCGCCCATTCTTGTCAGCCTCACCCATCCTCGCTGGTCTCGACCCATCCCAGGCAGCTCCAGCTCCAAGGGGGCTCCAGCTTCAAAGCAGCCCTGTCTTCAGACTCGGCCCAGCGCGCCTCCAAGGTGGCCTCGTCTTTGGACTCGGCCCAAGCTTCAAGGCGGCCTTACCGACCCCAGTGTTAATGACCCCCACGTGGCCCGTTAATGCTTGTGGCTGCCACATGACTGCACATGCTACATGCGGCCTCCACATGCCTGGCTCCACCACTGTTCGCACAAAATAATAGACTGCGACGTGGGGAACATATGGCAAGCACCGTAAACGGCCGTCCATGCCCTGCAAGCCTGCAACAGCCTGCAATAACCGTCCAAATCAAGCAGTCACACACTCTGGCGGAACCTGACCCACCAACCAGCTGCAGCCATCCACATTAGATGGGACACGATCTGCAGCTCTAACAAGTCACAAGGAGGCAAGCCCCATTATGCTACCCTTATCATAAATGCTTTGATAGATGGTTATACCTCAAGTTTCACAGACTCCAAGCATCAATAAAATGGGTAAGAGGGACCCCTGACTAGGTAACACATAATAACTCCTAAACGCTCATATGCTCACAGAGAGCACTTCTCTAAGCCTCTCTCTCTTTCAAGCTTTCTCAAGCTCACAGCTATTGCCCAGAGCACTGACTTGAGCATCGAAGGGTTTTCATCAGAATCTCCAGTTCTTAAAATTTTTGCAGGCTTTCGAACGAGAAAAGCTCATCGAAAGATTCTGGGCTCGCTGGAAAACGATCGAACACTCACGACGTTCGAGAAGGATGATCTACTACAACACAGCCCATTTAGCTCCTTATCTAAAACTAACCAAATATGGCATGCACCGGACCTACAACATTGCTGCAAAAATGATCAAGTCTTCTGAAATCACCACCATCTCAATGCCTATACAATACTATAAAGAACGTGCAGTCTCAAAAAGATTTCACATCCCAGTTCTCTTTAAAATTGCCACCAGCAAAGGTTTAAGAGTCAAAAGCGTGATGGATACCGGAAAGACTAGCTTGGCCCAAAGCTGTGAAATATACCTTTCATGCAAAACAATCATTCCAACTTTAAAAATAAAGTAAAAGTATTAACATTTATCTTAAAATTCACAAACTCAAAAAAAAATCTATATTTAGGTAGGACTCCAGTCCTGTTTCATACAGATTTGGAATTTAGAAAATAAAGTAGGACATGTTTTCCATCTCCTTATAAAACTTGAGTCCTAGCCCTTATAAAACAATGTATATATATTCCTCTATATAAGCAATGATCCTGTGTTTCATATTATGTATGGATGAATCTTAGAGATAAATCAAAGAGTTATTGTGAGAGTTTAGGAGAGACTTTATTGAATGTATGTGAGATTTAAGAATTTGAGGGAGAATCTCTGATGGGGAGAGATCCTAATAATTCTATAATCTAATGATGGGGAACTACCTTTACAATCCTCAATTTTATTCTTTTTGATAATGAAATCTTTTCTCGTCTTCACTCATGGACATAAACCAGTGATCAAACCACATAAATCTTTGGGTCTAATCTCTTTTGTTTTTTCTTTTACTCTTTCACCTTCCTCTTCGATTTTCTTTTAAGTCCTTCGCTTTTGTTACAACAAGAAGGAATCTTCAAACAACAATGACACAAATGGATAACTCAGCATGTCCATTACCGACATCATCATGGCTTACTAGGTTATCCTTCGATCATGCCATTGCTCTTCGGCAAGAACACCAAAGGCTTTGCTCTAAACTCAGAGAAGCCAATTTTAAAGATTCTATCCATGATGCCCGATTCTAAGAACGGAGCATCTTTGATTAGAGCCTAGCTCTAAGCCATTGACCTCATCCCTTTTTTCTACCACTGCATTGTGGCCTCTAACCACCTCAACAACTCGATCGATTACTAGCCTAATTGCCACATAGGCATTGCCCCCACTCCTCTTCCGAAACAATCTCTCTTCTCCTTCTACCTTCTTCTTCTTCTTCTTCCTCTCTCTCTCTCTCTCTCTATTTTGGGTATTTGCATCAAGCCTGCGGGAGCTCATATCACCATCGAAGGAGTGGGATAATTCTCAGGTAAGCTGCGCTTTTTATATTCTATTTCATTGGCCAATCCTTTGCTTCCTTATAATTCTTTCTATTTGGGCTTATAGATCCCTTAATTGGAGCGATCGGTGGCCTCGGAATGTTCATCAAAGGTCATTTCAACATCGAACACTGGCGATTATCGTGATCAGCGGAGGTAAGTTTAAATATCAACTAGATCTATGTTTCTTTAAGCTATATTAGGTTTAAATAACTTAAGCCTGATCAGAATCCTTGATTAGCTATCAAATTTGCTGGGTTGACCCGGGAGGTAGGGGGAGGGGGGTTCAAAGGTTTTCTTGGGGACCACCATCAACACCGATCAGTGATGTCGCACCATAAGAATGATTTGTTTCATAGATCGACAGCTATCGAACCTCACATTCCCACCATCGGTGTCATCATCCTAGCGGTCGGCGACCTGAGGGGAGCAAAGGATTGGTCGTGGCTGATCTTAGTTCAATGGCTAGGAGGTGGGGGTCCGAGTGAGCGTGAGGAGGAAGAAGACGGGGTCTTCTTCATGCCATCCGTTGTGGTTCAACTTGGACCCAAATGAGATCAAACCTATTGAACCATTTGCATTTGGTTCCAAGTTATCTGATCCTAAGCCGATCAACCTAATCCAACCGAGGATAGGTCAGGACATGAAGTGACTCAATTGTTTAAGGCTAGAGTTAGGTTCAGTGGATGGGCTAGAGCCATTATAGGTTCAACCAATGAACCAGTTTAAGCCAATTAGGCTTAGACCCAAGTTGGTTTTGAACTAAATTCTAAGTGTTATGTACTCGATTGATTTAGGCTCAGCCCCAATTTTTAAGTGGACTCAAACCAATGGACCTAGGGTTGTTAGGCCAACTTTTAAATTGTTATTGTTTATTAAACTCTGACCTTAGTTAGGTTCATATCAGTGAACCAGAACTCAGACTCAATCTAGCAGAAATCAAATTGGGTTAGCATCCTATACCAGAATCCAAACCTAGCTGATTCAGTGGGAAAAAAAATCAAATTAAGTCAAGTTGAGCAAACCAAAATTAACCTAAACACAAAATTTTTGGACTAGAATGTTGTTTGTCTAATTAGCATCGGTTTTAGGCCAAATTATAATGAAGTTGGTCTAATTAGGCTCTAATTAATTAAATCAAACCATAATTAAAGGGAACTAGTAACCTAAGTTGCAATTGAGCTAATTAAACTAATATAAGTTCAAGTAATAACTACTAGATGGTTATAGGCATGGATTCAAAGGTTATTAATTAAGTTAGCATTGGAGAGACCTTAATTAAGCTTAGTTAAGTTTAGATATAATGGGATACTAGGGTAAACATAATTTTTAATAATATTAGTGATAGGTGTTATCATGAGTTCTATGTTGCGTGCTATCATGGCTTCATGATATTAATGGATGTTTGCTATAAAAAGATATAATAAGATGATATAATGATTGGCATGTAGACTAGTCATTGTGGTGTTGCAGAGGTGGCATTGAGGGCAGGGCATGTAGCCGAATGAAGCTCGATGTAGATTGATTCAATATTACCCTAACTTAAAAAGTATTTAAAGTTTGTGATTTGGAATCATGCCAGACTTATTTTCAAATCAAGCATCCATGTTGGAGATTTTTTAAGCTATTCTACATTGGGTCCATACATGCCTTTGGAATGGATCTAATTTCTCCAAACAACAGATCTGAGAATAGGATGTAAGATCAGGACACAATCCTAAGTCTAACATGGAAATCATGATGCGTAAAGTTAGTGTTTCTTTACAATCTTAGAATTGATCTCCATTTTCAAAATTGACTCTTTAAATGTCCTTTTGGATTACCAAAACAAAAGCTCAACTTGTTTTTTCATATGCCCAAAACAAAAGCGCAAGTCCTTTTACAGATTGACTTTAAATTATTCTCTATTAATGTTTGCTCACATAACGATATAATCTATTTGTAGACCACCCTTGTTTTTGGAAAGAAATAATAAAAAGATAAGATTGTTGGGTGTGGCAGATGGTGGCTACCTAATCTATCAGACTGTGGCTAGAGTTACACTCTATGTCCTTAAGACAATTTCGTCCTGCAATGGTGCTCACGGTCAGTATGACGATTGTCTCCTAGGATATAACAGTCTCCTTTTGATGAAAGCAGCACTTCAATTCATCAAAAATATCGAACCAAGAATGCTACTCTCTTTTTAATGCACTATTGCTATACTACCCTTAGGAAAGTATGCAAATGCCTAAGAGAGGAGAAGACTAGAATTGATTCGGATTGAATTCAATTCGGAATGGTTTGGAATGAATGAAATGAAAGGGTCTTGGGTCCTATTTATAGGTTTTTAGGTGCCCCTTGGAAGCAACCCTACGAAATTGATTTGTACCGTTAGATCTGATCGGATTCGATCAACAGTCAGATCAATAAGCCTTTGATACATCGATTCATCATTTGATCTGATGATCAGCCGATCAGATAAGCCTATCCTTATCCCGATATGCCTTCTCACAATCGTGATCTGATGATCACGTTATCAGATAGGCGGTTGCACGTCTTTGATATACCGTTTTAGGATCACTTAACACAACGGCTTGATCAGAGCGACGCCTTATCACCAACCGTACGATCGGAGCGATGCCTTATCACCAACCGATGATCGAACGGGTGCCTTATCACCAACCGTCCTATTGATTGGTCAACCGATGGGTGTGAGCCGTTGGATTGCAATCGCGATTGTGATTTAATCACCAGATCTCAACCCTTCATCCGATCGATCAACGATCAGTTCTGATTCTGATCCAATGATCAATGGTCAATTGATCTCAGCCCCTTATCTTGATCCGATCAGTCTCCACCGTTGGATCCTCGTGATTTAGAAAAAAGTGCAAAGTGCGCCTACAAAGCGCCCATTGCGCCCTTCGCACATGCACGTGCGCAGGGGTGATGCTATGCATCACACTCAAGCTCTCCACTTATGGTGAGCCTAAGGAACTTAAGCTTCAAGAAAGTGGTTTCCATATAAGTGAACCTTCCTTTCTTGATTTTTTCAATATGGGACTAAATGTCCCCATAATTTCTCATTCACACACATAAGGAGGTAATGGGCTTTCAAGGCCCATTAGGGTATTCAAGGCCTATTTTGGCCCATTGCCCAACAATCCTCCACATGAATGGAAATTGGACTTAGATCAAAGATCATCAAAGATCAGCAAAGGCAAACCCCACATAAAAGGATTTTAATGCAAATAAATATGCAGACACTAAAGAGAGTATAATGGGATGAAGTTGTATCGTGATAGGTTGCTTGTGGCTTTGAACCTTTCTTAGTGAGTTGTTATTGAGTTTACTTGCTAAAAGGTGAACATGATGTCTTCAACCTTTCAGCGTTTTGTGTAAACTAAGACAATAACAATCACGCAACTTCTTCTCGAGCATTCTTTTGGTTCTCATGGTTGTGTTCATTTTGGCCCCGAACACTCCTAGTCTTATGAGTGCTTCAGAGAATTAAACCTTAAAATTCTCATAGAATTGGCTCAGTTCACACTCACATAGGTGATTCTTATTAAGAGTATCCTGCTATACCCCACATGAATATTCATGTCATAAGAATCATTAAAAGCAATGTTTATCCTAGTACCTTTAGCATATAGCACCAATTATCATAGGAATGAGTAGGATTGGACATCCTTAGTTGTTTGGAAAATTATTGAGAAATTATTTACCCAATAATTTTTCCATTGATGATTAACAAAAGCCATGAGTATATTCCTTGTGTTTCTGATAGATTAACAAAAGCCAATCAGTTTTGAATTGAATTTCAATGGAATTTATTTAAGTTCAGAACTTGGAGCCGACACCTAGAACCACTCGAGCCGACTCCAGAGCGTATCGGAAGAGTTTATAATTTTGGTATGGTTTGAAGCCGACACCCGACCTGGCGGAGCCGACTCCAACTTGAGATACAGTGAAACTATTTTCTGCTTCAGAAGCCGGAGCCGACACATGGATTTCGGGAGCCGACTCTAACCTGATTCACAGAGACTATGTTTTCGAAGCAATTCTTGGAGCCGACACTTCAGAAATTGGGAGCCGACTCCAGTCAGAGGTGAGTCGATACCTTGTAAAGTCGGAGCCGACTCCACGTCGAATCAATTTTTTGCTATTTTTGGGAAGACGATCTGGAGCTGACACATAAAAAGTTGGAGCCGACTCCAACCTATCAAGGATGATTTTTAAAAGTGCCAGATCAGCTCTAACGGATATATTTTTCCACCTAACTCTCAACGGATATATTTTCTTGCATGGAGAATCATCCAAGGTACATTTCAACGGCTATTTTCTCACCTAATCTCGGATTAAGACTCTATAAAAAGGGGGATTCGTCTGTTTAAAAAATAACAATAAAAATCAAAAATAGAGAGAAAAAATCTCTGAGTCCATGTCTATCATTCAAAGAGAGATTCAAGAGAAATCATAAGTCCTAAAAGTTTAAATTCGGGAGATTCTCAAAGGAGAAGAGAAGAAGAGCAAAAGCCCTATTTCCTCAAAGTTCTCTCCAACATATTTTGGTCAAGAATCAGAGCTGAAGCTTGATTCAACCATTCAAAGAGAGAAGAAAAAGAAGAAAAGAAAAAGCTCAAATCCACTTGGCTTCAATCAGGCTTTTCTTACCCTTGTTTATTTACATTGCTTATTTGCTCATTTAAGGAGCTTTACTTTGTTGTAAACATTAAATTGATTTACTGTTTACTAATTTAATTAGGAAATTGAATTAGTTGAGGTAGTTTATCTCGTGAACAAGCTAGTTTAGCTTGGGTTAAGGTTTTGTGCTGGTGAACCTATGAAAATCGGCTGGGTTCGTTGTGACCTCGTGTAAAATAGCAAGTTAGAGTTGTGAGCTTGTAAAACAACTCAACTATAATCAGGAAATTATAGTGTAGACCCAAGAGTTGCTTGGGAGTAGACGTAGGTATGGCTAACACCGAACCACTATAAATCTTTGTGTTTGTTGTGCATTTGACTCTCTCTTTCTATCTTCTTCATATTGTGCATAGTAATCATTAATTCATTCCACTTGTGCACATTCACTTCAAGCAATTGTTTTCAAAGTGTTAAATTTTTAAAGAACCCAATTCACCCCCCCTCTTGGGTTGCCATCTGGGTCAACAATTGGTATTAGAGCCAGTTGACCTGCACGGGTGAAATGTAGGCAGAGCATCAATGAGAACTCTCACTGGTGACCGTGTCACCAAAGCCAGGCTCTCTGCTCATTGATGTTGGTGTACCGGTCGAGACCGTAGCTAGCTGGTCTGGTAGGTATACTTGTTGGATGACATGGGAGGTCCCCATGATCGTGCAACATTGGTATCAGAGCCTGTGCTCATTTTTATTTGATCTAACAATCAAGAGTTAAAGATCCAAATGGCAACACAAGCTGGATCATCTTTCACTGAAGGTCAATCCACTAATAGGCCACCCTTGTTTAATGGCTCTAATTATTCATATTGGAAAGCAAGAATGATGATTTTCATTCAAGCTTTAGATTATGAATTGTGGAGTGTCATTACATATGGACCTAGTACACCCACACACATTGTAGATGGTTCAATAGTTCCTAAGCCCGAAAGGGATTGAAATGAGAATGATAGGAAAATGGCTCAGCTCAATGCAAAAGCCATGAATGTTTTATATTGTTTCTTTGGATGCAAATGAATTCAACAGAATATCTACTTGCATTTCAGCCAAAAAAATTTGGGATAGATTAGAAGTTACCCATGAGGGTACTAACCAAGTAAAAGAATCCAAAATTAACATTCTAGTGCACAAATATGAATTGCTTAGCATGGAACAAACTGAATCAATCACATGCATGTACACTAGATTCACAGATATTGTTAATGGTTTGAAAAGTCTTGGTAAGACTTATACTAATTCTGAATTGGTGCACAAAATTCTTAGATCTCTTCCAAGATCATGGGAAGCAAAAGTAACTGCAATCCAAGAAGCCAAAGACTTGAATGTTCTACCTTTGGAAGAGCTACTTGGATCCTTGATGACCCATGAATTGACAATGAAACAATATCAAGAGGAAGTGGTGAAAAAGAAAAGAACCATTGCACTTAAGGCTGCAGAAAAGGAGATAAGCAGCAGTGAAAATGATAAAGATGATGATGAAACAGCTCTCCTTGCAAAGAAATTTAGAAAGTTTATGCAAAGAAGGAGACCCTTCCACAAAAGAAAATCTAGAATCAAAATGGAAGGAGAAAGAGAAAAAGAAAGGGATAAAGAAAAAGAAAAAGAATCCTTGACATGTTATGAATGTAAGAAACCAGAGCATTTTCGATCTGAGTGTTCTCAACTAAAGAAGGGTTACAAAAGAAAAAGAAGGCCTATGTTTCAACATGGAGTGATAGTGAAGAATCTTCATCCAAAGAAGATCAAAAAGAAGTTATAAACATATGCTTCATGGCAAACAACGAAAAGAGGTAAGTTCTGAAACTACTTATGATGATTTTACATTTGATGAATTGTATGATGCGTTTAATGAATTAATTAGTGATTTTAAGGTTTTGAGAATGAAATACAAGTCTTTGAAAACTGAAAATTTAGATCTTCTCAAAATAAAAAATGAACTTGTTTTAGAAATCAAAAGTTTGAAATCTGAAAAAAAAACATTTTAAAAGAAAAGGAATCAATTTCTAATGAAAATATTAATTTGAAGAAAGAAATTGATAAATATAAGAATATTGTTGATAAATTTATATATAGCTCAGAAGACTGAATTTGCTCTTAAGTAATCAAAGAGTTGTATTCGATAAAGCTGGACTAGGATATAAACCTCATATGAAACAAAAATATGTAAACAATTTCTTTATCAAGAAACCTATCAAAATGATGTTTCATGTTATCATTACAATAAAAAGGGACATAAATCTTATGAATGTAATTTTAGAAAAACTAATAATAATTTAAGTCATAAAGAAAAGAAAATATGGGTTCCTAAAGGAACAGTATTTATTGCGACTAACCATGAAGGACCCAAGAAAGCTTGGGTACCTAAACAAAAGATTTGATTGCTTTCCAGGAGTATCTTGTGGCCAAAGGATAAAAAAGAAAGTGATATCTTGATAGTGGTTGCTCAAGACACATGACAGGTGACAAGGAGCAATTCATCACCCTTGAAGATAAAAAAGGAGGAGTTGTTACTTTTGAAGATAATGGCAAAGGCCAAATTATGGAATTTGGTAAAATTCAAATAACTCCATCCACTTTTAAGAAAATATTTTATATGTTGTTGGTTTAAAGCATAATTTAATTAGCATTAGCCAATTGTGTGATAAGGGTTTCAAAGTTTCCTTTGAAGCTTCTATTTGCACTGTTTCTAATCCCATTGAAAATATCATTATATTTATTAAAATAAAATGGCAATGTATGTTTAATTGATTTGGACAACTTGTCTACTAGTAACCATTGCCTAATTGCTGATAATGCTAAGGTAAATGAGATTGGATGGCTATGGCATTGTAGATTAGGTCATGCAAGCACACACTTAATTTCAAAATGAATTAGAATGGATTTAGTTAAAGGACTTCCAAAATTAGATTTTGAAAACAATAAAATTTGTGATGCATGTCAATTTGAAAAATAAACTAGAAATTCTTTTAAATCTAACAATATTGTTTCAACTACTAGGCCACTTGAACTACTATATGGACCTTTTTGGACCTACTAGGACCACTAGTTTAGGAGGAAAGAAATATGGTCTTGTGATAGTAGATGATTACTCTAGATATACTTGGGTATTGCTTTTAGCTCATAAAGATGAGACTTTCTTGATATTTCTGAAATTCTTCAAGAAAGTCACAAATGAGAAAAATACTACCATAGTGTCTCTTAGAAGTGATTATGGAACAGAATTTAAAAATCATCAATTTGAAAATTTCTGTATTAAAAATGACATTCATTATAATTTTTCTGTACCTAGAACACCACAACAAAATGGAATCGTAGAAAGAAAAAATAGAACATTAGAAGACATGACCCGTACCATGCTATGTGAAAGCCAACTCCCAAAGTACTTCTGGACGGATGCTATAAACACAGCATGTTACATCTTAAATAGAGCTTTAATTAGACCAATCCTTAAGAAAACTCCTTATGAATTATGGCATAATAGGAAACCTAACATTAGTTATTTTCATGCATTTGGTTGTCGATGTTTTATTCATAATAATGGTAATGACAATCTTGAAAAGTTTGACGCAAAATATGATGATGGCATATTCTTAGGATATTCCACATCTAGTAAAGCCTATAGAGTATTTAACAAAAAGTATTTAATGATAGAAGAGTCAATTCATATAGTATTTGATGAGTCTTTAGCATCAAGTTTTGAAAAGATTGATGATGAGGAAGATACAAATCTGCTTGAAAGAGATATTAAAAAATTAAATATAGATGTATCTTCAATCCATGAAGCAGAAGCTAAAGATGATGACTCACCTAAGGATGATATTATTGATACTACTCGTAATGGTGTAGATCTACCTAGAGATTGGAGATATGCTTATGGTCATCCTAAAGACTTAATCATAGGTGATCCATCTCAAGGAGTAAGAACTAGATCATCAATGAAGAACATCAATAATCATCTTGCATTTGTGTCTCATATAGAACCCAAAACCATTGAAGAAGCTGAAAAAGATAATAATTGGATGTTAGCTATGCAAGAGGAATTAAATGAATTTACTAGGAATAATGTATGGTCCTTAGTTGATGGACCCAAAGGTCATTCTGTTATAGGATCTAAATGGGTATTTAGAAATAAATTAGATAAAAATGGCATAGTAATTAGAAATAAAGCTAGATTAGTTGCAAAAGAATATAATCAAGAAGAAGGAATATATTTTGATGAAACCTTTGCACCTGTTGCTAGATTAGAAGCAATTAGACTATTACTTGCATTTACATGTCATATGAACATTAATTTATTTCAAATAGATGTTAAAAATGTATTTTTAAATGGTTTCATAAATGAGAAAGTTTTTGTAGAACAACCACCAGGTTTTGAAGATCATGAATTTCTAAATCATGTTTTTAAATTACACAAAGCACTTTATGGTTTAAAACAAGCACCTAGAGCTTGGTATGATAGGCTAAGCAAATTTCTAATTGAAAATAATTTTTCTAGAGAAAATATTGATAAAACCCTATTTTTGAAAAGAAAAGATAAAGACTTATTGGTAGTACAAATATATGTAGATGATATTGTATTCGGTGCTATTAACAATCTCTTGTGTCAAGAATTTGCAAAGTTAATGCAGGGTGAATTGAGATGAGCATGATGGGAGAACTTAACTTCTTCGTAGGACTTCAAATCAAACAAGAAATAGAGGGAACTTTCATCAAACAAACAAAGTACACAAAAAAAATTCTCAAGAAGTTTGGTATGGAACAAGTCAAACCTTTCGGAACACCAATGAGTCCTTCATGCAAATTAGATAAAGATGAAGATGGTAAGCCTGTTGATCAAAAATATTATAGAGGTATGATAGGTTCTCTACTTTACTTAATAGCAAGTAGACCTGATATCATGTTTGCAGTGCGCTTATGTGCTAGATATCAGTCTGAACCTAAAGAATCTCACTTAATTGCTGTAAAAAGAATTCTAAGATATCTAAATGGAACTAAAAATGTAGAATAATGGTATTCTAGAGATTCAACATTATATTTGATTGCATATTCTGATTCTGATTATGTTGGTTGTAAATTGGATATAAAGAGTACAAGTGGTGCATGCCAATTTTTAGGAAGTAACTTAATCTCTTGGTTTAGCAAAAAGCAAAATTCGGTTGCATTATCAACTGCTGAAGCTGAATATGTTGCAGCTGGAAGTTGCTATGCTCAAACCTTTGGATTAAGCGATAATTTGAAGATTATGGTATAACCCTTGATAAAACACCAATTAGATGAGATAACCCTAGTGCAATCAATTTGACTAAAAATCCAATCCAACATTCAAGAACAAAACACATAGAAATTAGATATCATTTTATTAAAGTACATATCGCTAATAATGACACTTGTCTTGATTACGTTAGTACTGATGAACAATTAGCTAACATTTTTACAAAATCCCTAAGTGAAGAAAGATTTTGTTATCTTAGAGGAGAATTAGGAGTTTGTGATCCATTGGAATGAATTTTAAATCTCCTGGGAATGATTATCTAGAATTCAACCATTTTGTTTAATTTTCTTATGATTTTAAGGAAAATTTATCTAGACATTTGAACCCCTTCATTCATCACATTCCAAAGTTGATTTATCCAAAATTAAAGACTTTTCGGACAAGTTTCAGATTCTTTGAAACTCTTATTTTTTCACTGAAACTATCATGGAGCCGATGCCTCTGATATCAGAGTCGACTCCAGTT
Source organism: Calamus simplicifolius (assembly GCA_900491605.1). Lineage (NCBI taxonomy): Eukaryota > Viridiplantae > Streptophyta > Magnoliopsida > Arecales > Arecaceae > Calamus > Calamus simplicifolius. Next base: position 33,115 of record UESW01000138.1, read on the forward strand.
TTGTCTGAGATTTTAGAGCCGACACCTATCTTTCCAGAGTCGACTCCACTTCGGGCGCTGACTGTGTTAGCAACCTGAAGCCGACACCTCGCTTTGCGGGAGTCTACTCCAAGTGGTCCCAGGTTGACTTATCTAAGGTAGAGTCGACACCTCTCTCATTTTAAACGACTCCAAACTTTTCCAAATCCTTCCCAACTCTTCCCAAAACCCAAAATTTCTCAAATCCTTCATTCCCTAGCTTCTAATGGCACCCAAACAGAGGGGATCTGATGGGGCACGAAAAAAAAAATTAGTGGAATGAGGGGATGGTGATGTGTTCTAAGTGATTACCACCCTTAATGAACATTTGAGCCCAAGCTATGGCTGAATTCATGCATGGGAGAAATGAAGAACATCAAACCGAAAGCAGAAATAAAACACCCTTGTGCAAGCTTCTTTCAAAGAAATAAAAAGATTAGGATCTAAAGGTATGGAAACCTTCAAACTAAGTTAAGCCACCTTTAAAACTTCAGATCTAAAGGACCAAGAGTTTTTTTTTTTTTCAACAATGAAGTAAGATCTTAAAGTGAAGGGATGCACTCAACACTCAAAGAATTGAGGGTTGGTTGACAAGATCTACACTCCTTACTTAAGAACTCACCTTGGCACTTGATCCTTGATGTGGAGCCATCATCCTCAACTCTAACATCCTCAAGAGAACCTGCAAGTGATCAGAAGTAAGACCGTGGAGGCAAAGGAATTGAAGGAAATAAAAAAATCGAACAAGGAAAGGAAGGATTTGAAAAATTTTGCTGAGACTTGGGTAGCACTTGTCCTTCTTCCTGAAACTATTATGGAACCTTGGTAGAATGGTTTAGAGTAGCAAATTGGGCCTCTCACCCTCTCCCTCAAGGAGTGACCTAGATCTAAGACTAGGGAAACACGAGCCTCAACTCAAACTAAGAGCATCTCACCCTCTTCATACTCAAAGATGAACAAGGCACTTGGCAAAAGAAATCAAATAAACTTGATTTTATTTCTCAAACTTCATATCAACAAGAGGGAAAGCTTGGCCTATTTATAGGCCAAAGGACTTCCAGAAATTTCAGCCCAAAAAACTAAAAGATCATAACAATCTAAGGATTAGTTATGATATAGCTAACTAATTACAATCAATCCCTAACAAATTTGGTTGCACAAGCTTCCATGTGGCACCTCCTTAGTTTGCCATGTGTCATCATCAGATACCTCCATGTGTCCTCCAAGATTTGACTTCTAAGTTGCCATGTGTCATCATCAGATACCTCCATGTGTCCTCCAAGATTTGACTTCCAAAGAGAAGACTTGATGTCTTGATAGCAGTGTTGACTCAAGGCAAGAAGTGTCGATACGTTGAGACTTGGCAGAAGTTGAAATTTTGCAGCATGAGTTGCCACTTGAGAAATTGAAACTCTTGGCTCGATTAAGTGGAACCTGTGGAAAGTGGATTAACTACAAAACCAAAGAGTGTCAGTCTGCAACCTTTTCTTCTTGCTGATGTCCCCATCAATTCTTCCCGGGTGAAAAAAACTCGGCCCTGACGAGTATGGATCATTTTGGCTTTGGTAATATTCAAGCAGATTTGGATCGATCCTTTGCAGTTCTTCTTGAGTGATCCATGAGTCTTAAGAATCAGTCTACCTTGCCAATGGACCAAGTAGAGTTGATAGTCTTTATTTCGGGTAGTGACAATCTTGTCATCTAATATCCGTTCAATTCTTTTCGCTTTGTGGCTGGTGGACACTCTGGGATTGGTTCACTCTCAAAGGATGGATCAGGTCCTAAAAACTCACTGGGATTCATTGTTGGTTCCTTGTATTCTACCAGATCTGAAATATTAAAGGTGGAACTAATACCAAAGTCAGAAGGTAGGTCCAGTATATAAGCATTAGGTCCAATTCTTTTTATTATTTTGAAAGGACCTCACCACGGGCGTGTAGTTTCTTCATAGTTCCCTTTGGAAACTGTTCAGGTCTGAGCCTTATCATGACAAAGTCTCCTACATGAAATTCTTTTGCTCTTCTATGGGAATTACCCATATGCTTGTAACTCTCATTGCTTATATGGATTTTCTCGCTAATTTCTTTGTGTAAATCCCTAATGTGTTGTGCATATGACTCAGCAGACTCTGATGTTCGTACATGCATGGGCAATGGAATGAGGTCTATTGGCTTTCTTGGTTTGTACCCATGAATAATCTCAAAAGGACTTTTTCCAGTGGATCTGTTAACTGAACTATTATAGGCAAACTCTATACGTGGCAGTAAAAGGTCCCAATTTCCAGTATGTTTTCCACTAAACATCTCAACATATTTCCAAGACTTCTATTTACAACTTCTGTTTGACCATCAGTTTGGGGTGATAAGTGGTAGAAAAGTTTAACTTGGTTCCTAGCAGGTGCCATAGGGTTTTCCAAAAGTAACTGGTGAACTTAACATCCCTATCAGACACGATGGTTTTAGGTAACCCGTGTAATCTAACCACTTCATCTAGAAATAACTTGGCCACTTTTGATGCATCGAAGGTCTGGGAACAAGGCATAAAATGTGCCATTTTAGAAAATCTATCGACTACCACAAAGATGGAATCGTGTCTCCTTAAGGTCTTTGGTAGTCCCAACACAAAGTCCATACTGATGTCTTGCCAAGGTCGATCAGGGACGGGTAAAGGGGTGTATAGTCCAGTGTTTTGTTTTTGCATTTTAGCAACAGCACATGTCCTACACTGGGCTACGACTTGGGCAACATTTCGTTTTAAGCTGGGCCAAAAGAATTGTTCCTCCAAAGCTAGAATAGTTTTATTCCTTCCGAAATGGCCCGCTAAACCTCCGGCATGGATTTCCAAATCAAGAATTCCCTAATTGAGGTTTGGGGAATACACAACTTATCTCCTTTAAAAAGGAACCCATCATGAAGAGTAAAGTCTTTGTATTCTCTAGAAGGCCTTAGACTGACAGATTCAAAAATCTCACTAAAGTCAGGGCAACTTTTATACTCTTCTTCAACTTATCAAATCCTATGACTTCAGTACTTACGGACGTCAAGAGCATAGAACGTCGACTTAAAGCATCGGCAACCTTATTGTCAGAACCAGCATGGTGTTTTAGAACAAAGGTGTAAGCTTGATGTACTTTACCCTTTTGGGAGCTAAGGAATCGGAGGGCTTCATGATCGGAAAATAGAACAAACTCCTGTGGTAACAAGTAATGTCTCCAATATTTCAAAGCCTGAACTACCGCATATAACTCCTTGTCATAGGTGGAATATCTCAACTTTGCGCCATTTAGTTTCTCGCTAAAAAAAGCTACCGGATGGTTCTCTTGACTTAAAACTCCACCAATTCCAATCCCAGAGGCATCACAAGCAACCTCAAAAACTTTAGAGAAGTCAGGCAACCTTAAGATTGGTGCTTGTGTCATTCTTCCTTTAATCTCAAGGAAGGCTTTATTGGCTTGTTTGGTCCATTCAAAATTCCTTTCTTAAGACAATCCGTGATTGGAGCAACAATGGTGCTAAACCCTTGGATGAATCTCCTATAGAAGGTGGCAAGACCGTGGAAGCTACGGACGTCATGTATGTTCTTGGGTTCGGGCCACTCGACTATGGACTTAATTTTCTCGGGATCAGCAGAAACACCATTAGTAGTAACAATGAACCCTAGAAAGGTTACTCTGTTAGTCATGAATTCGCACTTCTTCAGATTGGCATATAGATTTTCCTTTCTAAGGGTGTAACAGACTTGTCTAAGATGATCTAAATGGTCTTCCCTAGTCTTACTATAGATGAGGATGTCATCAAAATATACTACAACAAATTTTCCCATGAAAGGTCTTAAAACTTGAGTCATGATCCTCATAAATGTACTAGGGGCATTTGATAGACCAAAGGGCATAACCAACCACTCATAAAGACCATCCTTAGTTTTGAATGCAGTTTTCCACTCATCTCCAGGTTTGATCCTAACCTGGTGATAACCACTCTTAAGATCAATCTTGGAAAATATAGTGGCTCCGGTCATCATGTCAAGCATATCATCAAGGCGAGGGATAGGAAATCGATACTTGACCGTAATTTTGTTGATGGCATGACTATCGATGCATATTCTCCAAGTGCCATCCTTCTTCGGGGTCAGTAGGGCAGGTACTGCACAAGGACTTAAACTCTCCCTAATAAACTTTTTCTAGAGGAGATCTCCAACTTGTCTTTGTAGCTCAGCGTGCTCAGTAGGATTCATTCTATAGTGAGGTAGGTTAGGCAAGGTGGCTCCTGGGACTAGATCAATTGTATGTTGAATATCCCTAAGTGGGGGCAGGTGATTGGGTAAATCTTCTGGGAATACATCCTTAAAGTCTTCTAAGATCTTTGTGACTTCTTGAGGTGGTTCCTTAGGATCTTCATTCCGACTTTCTTTAAGTGCCAAAATCCACATAGGTGATCCTTCATTGATTTCTTTCTCTATTTCCTTGACACTGATCAAATTCAGATCTTGTTTCTTCTCTTTCAAATCACTAGACCCTTTCTTGATATTGTCCTTAGGTGGGGTCGAGTTAATGATAAGCTTTTTCCCTAGATGGTTGAAAGCACAAGAATTGGATTGACCATATAAAGTTGCATCATGATCATACAACCAAGGTCTACCCAAAATGATGCTACTTACTCCCATGGGTAGTACATCGCACCAGACTTGTTCATGATAGGATTGGATTTGAATGGGAACTTGACATCTGGATTTAATGGGAATGGATGTTGAATCTATCCAAGAAACTTTGTATGGATTGGGATGGGGAACAGGGTCAAGCTTAAATTCTTAATGGCTTTAGTGGAAATAGCATTCACACAACTCCCATTGTCTATAATGATTTTATAAACCTTCTCCCCTATCTTAACAAATGTTTGGAGTATATTAGTTCTTCTCCAATCCTCCTTTTCCTTTGTTTGGGTCAAAATTCTAACAACACCCAAAGTCTCATCATAATCAATCTCTTCTTCCTCTTCATCATATTCATTGATCAGATTGGATTCAGCCTCATATACCTCTTTTTCAAACTCTTTAGTATCTTCAGGGTCCTCTTCAGCTAGTTCTCCTATGTGTAGAGAACGGGCAGGGCATTGGTTGGCATAGTGTCCCTTCCTGTTACATTTAAAACAATGGACATTCGGGTTGTTACTCTTTTGAACTACAGGGGCCTTACCCTTGTCACTCGTTTGACCGGATGGGATAGTAGGAGTGGGGTGATTTGGTCGCATTTGGTTGAACCCTGGTTTCTGAGTAGGGGTGCTAATCTTACTTAGTTCGGGTCTTCTGACTATCGGTCCCCTTTGAAACCTTTCACAATCTCTGGCTATTTGATAGGCTTGGTCTAGGTCAGTGATTTCTCTTAGAAATAATTCCTTTTGAATTTCTTCACGCAAACCGGCTCTAAACCTAGACAATGTTACAGCTTCTGATTCATCAATGTTACACCTCATCGCAAACTCATCAAACTTGGTAATATATTCAGACACAGTCTTATTGCCCTGGTATAATCTTTGCCACTGATCTAATAGTCTTTGGTGATAGGACATAGGGACATACTTTTCCCTAAGCTTGATTTTCATAGCTCTCCAAGTGGTTATGGGCATGTCTCCTCTTTGCCTAAGCATTCGCCGATATTCTCCCAGTATAACCTAGCCTGGCGGACTAACCTCAGTTTGGCAAACTTATACTTTCTCTCCTCGGTCATCTCATACCATTCAAAATATTGATCCATTTCTCCCTCCCAGTCAACATAAGCTTTAGGGTCTAGGCTTCCATCAAAGATAGGAGCCTCTAATCGAATGTTCCTCATGGCTCTTTCATCTTGATCTAAGTAATCCTGGTGAGGTCGCCTAGGGATACGATCAGGAGTAAAGTCAGGCCGATGGACTCGACGGGCTTCTTCCATGAAATCAGGATCAAGTCTCCTTGGATTGTATTCAGGGATGTGCACATGATATTGGGCTCTTGGACCTCGAGGAATTGACCTAGATGATTCAGGTTCGATGGGGATCCTTTGAGGCTCTTCAAGGGTCTCAACTCTATCTTTTACTTGACCTAATTCTTTGTTGATTTGCCCTAATTGCTCAGTTACAGTGTCTAACTTTTCAGTCAGGGTCCTCATAAAGAGTTCAAGATTAGGATCCATAGGTACAAACCAAGAAAGATAGAACTTTTGACCTATAAGACAAGAAGTACAAACCTAGCTTCTAGGGCTCCTAAACCTAGAAGTTCAAAATACAAGACTTGACTAGGTACTAGTTAAGGATGCAATTACCTTTGTCACTGGCCAGGTAAGAGGTGGGAATGCGGGAGGCCCCCCTTGCTTTCGCAAGGACCCAATTAAAGAACCGCAAGTCCGCTTAAGGCATTTGCCATTAGACCTCTAGTCTTAGACACCAGTTTCTAAGAATAATTACAAACTCAAATAGTGCTTTGTCTCCTCTTGCACTTGAACCCGACTTGTTGGTGTCCTTAATTTAGGTGCATACTTGATTTTAATTAAGGCTTAGGTCAATGCATAATGAGGATGGTTGTTGTGGGCTAAGGAAAGGTTATTAACTCCTCCCCTTATGTTATATTGAATGCCCTTAAGATGGTTTATGTATATATGGATGCACACAATTTCAGCAATTAACTAGCACAATCGACTAGACTTAGTACAATTAAGTAAATTTAATCTAATTTTAAAATTCAGCAAATGCAAACTTAAATTGAGAAATTCAAATCTTGAAGTCTAGATTTCAGAAGCTAATTTTTTTAAAAAATTTTAAAATTTAGATTAAAATTTCATTCTTGAAGGTAAAAGTGGTTAAATAAAATTTGCAGCTTCTAACTAACCTTCAACTAACCCGGTTTTGAAAATTTAAAATTTAAAGTTTTAAATTTTAAAAATTTAAAATGAAAATTGAATTAGTTAGATCTCAGAGTGAAAATCCTAGATTTTGAAATTTGAATTCAATTTTTTTTTTAATTTGGTTGAGGAAGTTGTTATGATAGTAGTTGCTAGAAGATTCTAGCAGCTTAACAAACTCTCTACTACCTATTTTAAAATTCAAATTTAAATTTAAAAACCCCTATAAATTCAAACTTTAAGTGGAAAATAATATAATTTGAAGTCTAAATATCAATTCAAATTAAAAATTTTTTTATTTTTTTAAAAATCAAATTTAATGGAGGGAACCAAAACAGTCTTCCAGAAAACAACCTAAGAACTCGATTTTTTTATTCCAAAACTCTAAAATATATTTTTTTTAATTTTAGATTTCAGAACCTAAAGTCCTAAAGTGCAGAAATAAATTTTTATTTATTTTTTAACCCTTAAAAAATTATAAAAAAATCATGGAAATCTCGGACTAAAACTAGAACAGAAATTCCAGCAACTTACAAGCTTAACTTAGAGACCAAGGCTCTGATACCAAAGCTGATGGGGCACGAAAAAAAAAAAAAAATTGGTGGAATGAGGGGATGGTGATGTGTTCTAAGTGATTACCACCCTTAATGAACATTTGAGCCCAAGCTATGGCTGAATTCATGCATGGGAGAAATGAAGAACATCAAACCGGAAGCAGAAATCTAAACACCCTTGTGCAAGCTTCTTTCAAAGAAATAAAAAGATTAGGATCTAAAGGTATGGAAACCTTCAAACTAAGTTAAGCCACCTTTAAAACTTCAGATCTAAAGGACCAAGAGTTTTTTTTTTTTTTTTCAACAATGAAGTAAGATCTTAAAGTGGAAGGGATGCACTCAACACTCAAAGAATTGAGGGTTGGTTGACAAGATCTACACTCCTTACTTAAGAACTCACCTTGGCACTTGATCCTTGACGTGGAGCCATCATCCTCAACTCTAACATCCTCAAGAGAACCTGCAAGTGATCAGAAGTAAGACCGTGGAGGCAAAGGAATTGAAGGAAATAAAAAAATCAACAAGAAAAGGAAGGATTTGAAAAATTTTGCTGAGACTTGGGTAGCACTTGTCCTTTTCCTGAAACTATTATGGAACCTTGGTAGAATGGTTTAGAGTAGCAAATTGGGCCTCTCACCCTCTCCCTCAAGAGTGACCTAGATCTAAGACTAGGGAAACACGAGCCTCAACTCAAACTAAGAGCATCTCACCCTCTTCATACTCAAAGATGAACAAGGCACTTGGCAAAAGAAATCAAATAAGCTTGATTTTATTTCTCAAACTTCATATCAACAAGAGGGAAAGCTTGGCCTATTTATAGGCCAAAGGACTTCCAGAAATTTCAGCCCAAAAAACTAAAAGATCATAACAATCTAAGGATTAGTTATGATATAGCTAACTAATTACAATCAATCCCTAACAAATTTGGTTGACAAGCTTCCATGTGGCACCTCCTTAGTTTGCCATGTGTCATCATCAGATACCTCCATGTGTCCTCCAAGATTTGACTTCTAAGTTGCCATGTGTCATCATCAGATACCTCCATGTATCCTTCAATATTTGACTTCTAATGAGAAGACTTGATGTCTTGATAGCAGTGTTGACTCAAGGCAGGAAGTGTCGATACTTTGAGACTTGGCAGAAGTTGAAATTTTGCCACATGAGTTGCCACTTAAGAAATTGAAACTCTTGGCTCGATTAAGTGGAACTTGCAGAAAGTGGATTAACTACAAAACCAAAGAGTGTCAGTCTGCAACCTTTTCTTCTTGCTGATGTCCCCATCAAGATCTATGTTCGGTGGACCGGTGACGACGGGAAAGAGAACCGTGAGGCGTCCGGTGCGGCAGCCTTCACCAAGCTCTTCATCCTCTTCATCTGCATCCACACTGAGCACGATTTTCAGTCCTTCTTCACCTCAGGTAGACACTCTAGCAGGCCGTGTGATTACCATGGGGAGAAAAGTCGATTTTCACTTCTTTGAGGTAGAGGACTTTTCTATTGGGCGGCAGTTAAAGGAATTAGGTTGGGAGAAAGTTTGTTCTCTTGATGTACCTACTTACCCTGCTTTAGTTAAAGAATTTTATTTCAATCTTTCAAGAGAAGATGGAGGTATAGTAAGTTTTGTTAGAGGAAAGAGCACTTGACTTCTAAGATTCTTAGAAACCTTTTAGAGATTCCTGTTATTGGACTAATTGCAAATTCCCATAGTGAGAGATCAGAAGCATTATCTAGAATGCTTGGAAGGAAAGTCACAGAATTTGAAGAGGTTAGGGCAAATCAGTTGCCCCTAGAGCTCAGATTATTACATAATATTTATGGTTGGATTTTATTCCTAAAGATCGGCAGATTTGAATATGTCTCGGAGCGAGACATTGTTATCATGGACTGTGTTCTGACAGGTCAGCCAATAAATTTAGCTGGAATGATGATATGGTATATGGCTGAAGTGGGTAGCAAGAAGAGATCTACTTTGCCTTACGGCATGATTTTGACTATAGCATTTCAGAACCAAGGGGTAGTTATTTCAGATAGTGAACCAATGAAGAACCTCAGACACACTGATTATTATAGCTTAGCTACTATGCACTGTATGGGATTCGTGAAGGTGAATGGCAAGTGGGAAAGGAAAGGACACTTAGAGGATAGGGCAGCTAATACTGGAGCTACTGCACCATCAGAGGCTGGCCCATCTGTGAGGCATCCTTCATCTGAGCCCAGTAGACCATCACCACCACCACCTATATCTGCATCTGTTCCTGTTCCTACTTCTAGATTTTTTGATGCTCAGTTGGTACAGTTAAAGGAGCTCTTTGCTAGTCATGAGGAGAAGATGAAGATTGAACTGGATAGTAGACTTTTGAGCTTAAGGGAGATGTATTACTCCTTGGAAGATAAAGTAAATAGAATTGAATCATCCTTTGAAACTTCTTCTGAAGCCTTGAAATGTGATTTAATACAAATTTTTGAGAAGATCAAGGACATTGGAGAAGATTCTGAAACATATTCAAAGTGTAATGCAGAGCAACAAGAAAAAATTACTGTTGCAGCTTTTTTTATTGACAGTAGATTAAAATACTTTATGGAAATACAAGAGAAAGGAATGGGACAAATCCTAGAAGAGCTTAAAAGACTTTTTAGATGATTCAAGACTAGTCAATCCAAATCCTATTCAATCCAATCTTTTTGAAGCTTACTTAGTTTGTAATTAGGACTTTCGATGTAATTGAATGATATTCAGTTTGATGTTTTGTTGAATGATGTTCAGTTTGCATTTTGATAGAATGATTATATGAATTATGTAATGAAGTTTTGTGAAATGAACATTTTGTTGTAATGTTTCAGTATTCAATGAATATCATACTTGAATTTTAATATTAAGTTACTTGAATTTTGATAATTGACTTGGACTTTGTTTTGAATTTTGACTTTGATACTTAATGTTAATTTAAGTCTTAATGTACCTTCTAAACCTTTTTGTTGATTACAAAAAAGGGGAAGAAAGGGTTATTTACGTATATGAAAAAAAATAGAAGAATGATATATGTATATGCATGCAAAGGGGAGAAAAGGATATTAAGCAATAATATAATGGCACTTACTTGAATATGCATGTTAAATAATAACAAATGGACTTAAGATATGCATAAAAGTTTCAATGAACTTAACATATGCACACACATAGGGGGAGCTACCTCATTGAGGGGGAGCTTAACCTTAATTTAGAATGTTTTGATAATTATGCATTAATTAATTATGCATATACTCAATGTTTTTATCATCATCAAAAAGGGGGAGATTGTTAAAAAAATTATTGAAAAATTATTTACCCAATTATTTAATTTTGATGATTAACAAAAGCCATGAGTATATTCCTTGTGTTTCTGATAGATTTGATAAGTGTTTCAAGAATTAAGATCGGTTATTTATCCAATGGTATATAGAAATCTGTTTTGAATTGAATTTCAATGGAATTTATTTAAGTTCAGAACTTGGAGCCGATACCTAGAACCACTCGAGCCGACTCCATAGCGTATCGGAACAGTTCAGAATTTTGGCATGGTTCAGAACCGACACCCGACCTAGCGGAGCCAACTCCAACCTAAGATACAGTGAAACTGTTTTCTGCTTCAGAAGCCGGAGCCGACACATGGATTTCAGAAGTTGACTCTAACCTAATTCATAGAGACTATGTTTTTGGAGCAATTCTTGGAGCCGACACTTCAGAAATCGGGAGCCAACTCTAGTCAGCGATGAGTCGACACCTTGTAAAGTCAGAGTCGACTCCACGTCGAATCAAATTTTTTCTATTTTTGGGAAGACGATCTGGAGCCGACACATGAAAAGTTGGAGCCGACTCCAACCTATCAAGGATGATTTTTAAAAGTGCCAGATCAGCTCTAACGGATATATTTTTCTACCTAACTCTCAACGGATATATTTTCTTGCATGGAGAATCATCCAAGGTACATTTCAATGGCTATTTTCTCACCTAATCTCGGATCAATACTCTATAAAAAGGGGGATTCGTCCATTTGAAAAAATAATGAGAAAAATCAAAAAATAGAGAGAAAAAATCTCTGAGTCCACGTCTATCATTCAAAGAGAGATTCAAGAGAAATCCTAAGCCCTAAAAGTTCAAATTAGGAAGATTCTCAAAGGAGAAGAGAAGAAGAGCAAAAGCCCTATTTCCTCAAAGTTCTCTCCAACAGATTTCGGTCAAGAATCAGAGCTAAAGCTTGATTCAACCATTCAAAAGAGAGGAGGAAAGAAGAAAAGAAGAAAAGCTCAAATCCACTTGGCTTCAATCAGGCTTTTCTTACCCTTGTTTATTTACATTGCTTATTTGCTCATTTAAGGAGCTTTACTTTGTTGTAAACATTAAATTGATTTGCTATTTACTAATTCAATCAGGAGGATTGAATTAGTTGAGGTAGTTTATCTCGGGAACAAGCTAGTTTAGCTTGGGTTAAGGTTTTGTGCTGATGAACCTGTGAAAACCGGCTGGGTTCGTTGTGACCCCATGTAAAACAACAAGTTAGAGTTGTGAGCTTGTAAAACAACTCAACTGTAATCAGGGGATTATAGTGTGGACCCAAGAGTTGCTTGGGAGTGGATATAGGTGTGGCTAACACCGAACCACTATAAATCTTTGTGTTTATCGTACATTTGACTCTCTCTTTCTATCTTCTTTATATTGTGCATAGTAATCATTAATTCATTCCACTTGTGCACATTCACTTCAAGCAATTGTTTTCAAAGTGTTAAATTTTTAAAGAACCCAATTTACCCCCCCTCTTGGGTTGCCATCTGGGCCAACATTAGTGCTTTCAAGTCTCTTCATAATTTAGTTGTCCCTTTTGAACATAGATCTTGGGATCTCCAGTCAGCTAGGTTGGGTATCCACTATGAAGATTTTTCAGTTATAGGTTTTAAATCCATTCCCTTTGATAAACAGTTTACATGATCTCTTGGTAACCCCTTTGTTAATGGATAAGCTGGGTTTTTCTTTGACTGAATATAGTCAATAGAAATTACACCAATTTCAAGTAACTGCTTAATGGTGTTATGTCTATGACGTATATATCTAGACTTACTATTATACATCTTATTCTGTGCTCTGCAAATTGCCGATTGACTATCATAATGTATGTATATTGCAGACACAGGCTTTGGCCAACATGGAATATTTTCTAAAAGGTTTCGAAGCCATTCTGCTTCTTCAGCTGCCTTTTCTAAGGCAATAACTCAGATTCCATAGTGGATCGAGCTATACAAGTTTGTTTAGAAGATTTTCATGACACAGCACCTCCTCCTATGGTGAATACATATCCACTTATGGATTTTGTATCTTATGTGTTAGATATCCAATTAGCATCACTGTATCCTTTTAGTACAGCTAGATATCTTGAATAATGCAATCCATACTTAGGGTATATCATAGATATCTTAATACCCTTATTAGAACTGTCCAATGATTTGGACCTAGATTACTTGTGAATCTACTCAATTTATTGACAGCATATGCTATGTCAGGACGAGTGCAATTCATGACATACATTAAACTGCCAATTATACGTGAGTATTCCAATTGAGATATGGATTCTCTAGTATACTTAGCCAAATATAGATTAACATCTACAGGTATTTTCACCGAGCTAGTATCATACTTTTTAAACTTATTTAATATTTTCTCAATATAATGAGATTGAGATAATATTATTTCTTCAAATGTTCTAGTGATTCGAATCCCTGTTATACCATCGGCAACACCCATATTTTTCATATCAAAATGTTTGATCAACATTTTCTTTGTCTGTTTAATCATTTCAGTATTACTACCAATGATTAACATGACATCTACATATAGGCAGATTATCACATACCCTTCAGGTAGGGTTTTGGCATATATGCATTTGTCACATTCATTTATTTTGAATCCATTTAATAACATAACATTATCAAATTTTATATGACATTGCTTAGGTGCTTGCTTTAATCCATATAAGGATTTAACAAGTCTACACACCTTCTTTTCTTGTCCTGGAATAATAAATCCCTTAGGTTGTTCCATGTATATTTCTTCATCTAATTCACCATTCAGAAAAGCAGTTTTAACATCCATTTGATGAATTTCAAGATTGTTAATGGCTACAAAAGCGATTAACATTCTTATAGATGTTATTCTACTTACTGGTGAATAGGTATCAAAGAAGTCTATACCTTCTTTTTGTTTGAAGCCCATAGCCACTAATCTGGCTTTATACTTGTCAATTGATCCATCAACCTTTAGCTTTTTCTTAAAAAATCCACTTGCACCCTAAAGGTTTCATACCAGATGGTAAGTCTACCAACTCCCAGGTATGATTATGCATGATGGACTCAATTTCATTATTAACAGCTTCTTTCCAAAATGGTGCTTCTGGATTAAACATTGCCTCCTTGAATGTCTAAGGTTCATCTTGTAACATGTAAGTTACATAATCAGGACCAAAAGACTTTGCAACTCTTGGTCTCTTACTGCATCTAGGTTCATCTTCAGGATATTCTTCCTGATGACTACTACTAGCAGTATTATTATCATAAGTTCTTTATTTGAACTTATTTCTAATTTCCTTTTACTTGAAAATATATTTTCAAAGAATGTTGCATTCCTTGATTCCATGATTGTATTTTTTTGTATATCAGTTATATCTGATTTATACACAAGAAAGTGATATGCACTAATATTATGTGCATAACCGATAAATATACAATCAACAGTTTTAGGTCCTATTTTGACCTTTTTTTGTGTCCGGAATAGCTACTTTAGCTAGACACCCCCACACTCTAAGTAATTGTAAGAAGGTTTCTTTCCTTTCCATAACTCATATGGAGTAACTTCCTTCTTCGTATGAGGTATCTTGTTAAGAATATGATTTGCTGATAGAATTGCTTCTCCCCATAAATTCTGTAGTGTACCAGAATTATTAACATAGCATTCATCATTTCTTTTAATGTGCGGTTTTTACGTTCTACAATTCCATTAGATTGAGGCGAGTAAGGAGCAGTAGTTTGATGAATAATGCCATGCTCTTGATAGAATTCGTCAAAAGGTGCATCGTATTCACCACCTCTATCACTCCTTATGGCCTTAATCTTTTTTCCAAGTTGATTTTCAACTTCATTCTTATAACATTTAAACATTTCTAAAGCCTCATCTTTAGACTTTAGTAGATACACATAGCAGTATCTTGCTGAATCATCAATAAATGTTATAAAATACTTTTACCTCCTCGAGTTGAATTGACTTTAAGTCACATAGATCACTGTGAATTAAGTCAAGAGGTTCAATATTCAACTGATGGAAATGGTGTTTTTGCTAACTTAGCTTCAACACACACTTCACACTTGTAATGTGGATCGATTTTATGATTAGGTAATAATTCTAATTTCATTAATTTTTGTAATGAATTAAAATTCATATATCCTAATCTATCATGCCATAAACAAGAAGAGTCAACCATATAAGCAGAAGAAGAAGCTTTATTGATTTCAAGGTTTCTGTGTACAGTCATTACATTCACCTTGAATAATCTATTATTCAAGTAACCCCTTCCAATAAATATCCCCCCCCCTTAGCGAGTATAAATTTATCAGACTCAAAGACCATCCTAAAGCTATGTTTGCTTAGGAGGGAGCCTGATATAAGATTCTTCCGGATGTGTTGAGAAATTATTGAAACATAATTGCCCCAACTTTATTGATTTTGATGATTTCCAAAAGCCATGAGTACCTTAAAGAATACAATGTGTTTATTTATCAAAAAACCTTGAGCTTATTCAAATTGAAAGGAATGAACTATCAATGGTTATATCAAATGAGTTTTGAATCTATTAAAAAAAAAGTTTCATGCTCTATGCTTAAAAGATTTCAAAAAGGAATTTTTACACATTATAATTCAATCGATGAATTCTTGAAACATGTCTTGAATCCATGATAAACGTCATATTTAATGTATTCAAGTCAAATTTATATTTAAATTTAATTGGGACAAGTTTTAAAGTCAATCAGAACATTTTTCTGATTTTTGTATCGCTCCCGAGCCGACTCAAGGGTTTCCGAGTCGACTCCTCAAATGTCTGATTTTCTCGAGTCGACCCTTGGTTTTTTCAAGAGTCGACCCCTGACTCTGTGCGAGCCGACTCCTGTCTGTGCGAGCCGACTCTGCTCAAACAACAGAAACTATGTTTTTTGAGCACTTCTCGAGTCGACTCCCCATTTTCCTCGAGTCGACTCCCGACTTTCAGGAGCCGACACTTTAGTTTTCGCGAGTCGACCCTTCAATGCTTAAAATGTTTCTATTTTTAGTAATCGACTTCGAGCCGACTCCCACAAAGCTCGAGTCGACTCCGCGAAATCTGGGCGCGATTTTTAACGATGACACATCAGCCCCAACGGTAAGATTTTTGAAATAACGGCTATTTTTCCTTGTCTCTAACGGATATATTTTTGCAGATTCTATAAATAGAGGAGCTCTTTTCAAATCAAAACAACCCAGAGAAAATCAAAGAGAGAAAAGAATATCATTTGAAAAGAGGGAAAAACAGAGCATATTGGAAAAATCATTTAGCTCAAAGGAGAGTGATTCAAAAGGAGTGAAATCCAAGAGGAAGTTTCGTCTGCTCCTTCTCATCAATCCACAAGAGTCAAAAGAAAATCCACAAGCATTTCAAAGGTCAAATCGGAGGATTTTCAAAAGAGGAAAAAGCTTCATCTCAACTCCAAAGTCTTCAACGGTCAAGAATCTTGCTGAGGCGTGATTCAACACTTCAAGAGGAGTTAAAGAGAAGAAGGAAGAAAGCCCAAGCCTCTACCATCTGCAATACTATCAGGCTTTTCTAACCTTTATTTTTGTACTTCATTTGTATATTTGCTCAAGGGGAGCATTATTGTTCAAACACTTCTATTCTATTGTTTGCTGATTCAATCAGTGGATTGAATCAGTGGAGGTTGGTATACCTCGTTACAAGCCGGAGTGCTTGTGTTGGGTTAGTTGTGAGCCCGTGAAAAACAACGTGTAGGGTTTTGTGCTGGTAAGCCCGAGTTAAAACCAGCTGGGTTCGTTGTGCACCCGGTAAAACAACAAGTTTGAGTTGTGAGCTTGGAAAACAACTCGGCTGTAATCTAGAGAGATTATAGTGTGGACCCAAGTGAATCTTGGGAGTGGACGTAGGTGTTGATTGCACCGAACCACTATAAAATTATCTTGTGTTTGCCGTGCCTATTTTCTCTTTCTCTATCTCTCTTTATTTGCTTGTGTATTGCTTTTAGTTAGCCTCTCACTTGCACATCTTGCTAACTAATCAATTAAAGTTAAAAAGTCTTAAATTTTTAAGAACCCAATTCACCCCCCCCCTCTTGGGTTGCCATCTGGGCCAACAATTGGTATCAGAGCAAGTGCTCATTTAGAATTTGATCTCACGATCAAGGGCTAAAGATCCATATGGCAACACAAATTGGTTCAAGTTTTGCTGAAGGTCATTCTACGAATCGACCTCCTTTATTTAATGGAACCAACTATTCATATTGGAAAGCTAGAATGAGAATATTCATTCAAGCTTCGGACTATGAATTGTGGGGAGTAATAATAATGGACCTAGTACACCCACACACCTTATTGATGGCACTATTGTTCCTAAACCCGAAAGGGATTGGAATGATAATGATAGGAGAATGGCACAACTAAATGCTAAGGCCATTAATATTTTATATTGTTCCTTAGACTCAAATGAATTCAACCGAATCTCAACTTGTAATTCCGCAAAAGAAATTTGGGATAGGTTGGAAATAACTCATGAAGGAACAAACCAAGTAAAGAATCAAAGATAAATATTTTGGTTCACAAATATGAATTGTTTACTATGGAACAAACTGAAACCATCACATGCATGTTCACTAGATTCACTGATATTGTGAATGGTTTAAAAAGTCTTGGTAGAATTTATTCTAATGCTGATCTTGTGCGCAAAATTCTTAGGTCACTACCAAGATCGTGGGAAGCTAAAGTCACTGCTATCCAAGAAGCAAAGGACCTCAATGCATTACCTTTAGAGGAGCTTCTAGGATCCTTAATGACCCACGAGTTAACAATGAAGCAGCATGTTGAGGAGGAAACAAAAAGAAGGAAAACTCTTGCCCTCAAGACTGCAGAAATGGAAGAGAGCAGCAGTGAAAGTAATGATGAAGATGATGAGGAAACTGCTCTCTTGGCCAAAAAATTCAGAAAGTTTATGAGAAAAAGGCCTTCCATAAAAAGAAATTTGGAGCAAGATTTGAAGGAGAAAAGGATAAGAAAAAGGACAAGGAGAAAGAAAAAGAAAAAGAGCCCTTAGTATGTTATGAGTGCAAAAAGCCAGGGCACTTTAAGTATGATTGTCCTTTGCTGAAAAAGGCCTACAAGAAAAAGAAGAAAGCATACATGGCAACATGGTCTGATGAATCTTCCTCGGAAGAAGATGAGCAAAAGGAAGTTGCCAATATCTGCTTCATGGCCAACGACGACGACAACGACAATGAGGTAAGTTCTGAAAACTCAAATGATGACTTTACATTTGATGAAATGTTTGAGGCTTTCAATGAACTTATGATTGATTTTAAATCCTTAAAAAGAAGTATAAGTTTTTGAAAAATGACAATATTAGTTTAGCTAAAAGTAAAAATGAATTAGCTTTAGAAGTTAAGAACTTAACTAATGAAAAAGAAGAACTTAGCAAAGAAAGAGATAATCTTAATCAAGAAATAGATTTGTTAAAATCTGAAACTAAAAACTCAACAAAAGATTTAAAAGATCAATTAAAACTTTAGCTTTAGAAAAGAACAGCAAGTTAAAGAAAATGACTCTCTTAAGAAAGATGTTAAAAAATATAAAGACATTGTTGAGAAATTCACTTTAAGTTCAACTAAACTTAACATGATCTTAGATAGTCAAAAAGCTGTTTTTGACAAAGCAGGTTTAGGATATAACACATTAAGGAAACAGAAATCTCTAAAGAATATTTTTATAAAAGCCAACCAAAGTAATATAACTTGTTTCAAATGTAATGAAAAAGGTCATAAATCATTTGAATGCAAAACGTTAAATAATAACAAAGTTAAATGTTAAAGCTAAGAAAATATGGGTTCCGAAAGGAACAATTTTTGTTGCTGCTAACCATGAAGGACCCAAGAAAGCTTGGGTACCTAAGCATAAAGTTTGATTATATTGCAGGAATGTCTTGTAGCCAAAAGATCAAAGAAAAAGTGGTACCTTGATAGTGGCTGCTCAAGACATATGACGGGTGACAAAGATGAATTCATCACCCTAGAGGAAAAGAAAGGTGGAGTTGTGACGTTTGGCGACAACGGTAAAGGTCAAATTATGGGCCTTGGTAAAGTTCGCATAACTCCATCTATAGTTATTGATAATGTACTTTATGTTAATGGTTTGAAGCATAATCTAATAAGTATAAGTCAATTATGTGATAAAAACTTTAATGTTTCATTTAAATCTTCTTATGCACTGTAACTAATTCTATTGATGATAGCATTGTATTTACTGGTTATAGACATGGCAATGTTTACTTGGTTGATCTAGAAAAATTATCTTTGAGTGATCATTGCTTAATTGCTGACAATGCTAACATAAATGAAATTAGTTGGTTGTGGCATCGTAGATTAGGTCATGCAAGCACACACCTTATTTCAAAACTAATTAAAATGGATTTAGTTAAAGGATTACCTAAACTAGATTTTGAAAATAATAAAATATGTGATGCATGTCAATTTGGAAAACAAACTAGAAGTTCTTTTAAATCTAAAAACATTGTTTCAACTTCTAGGGCTTTAGAGCTACTTCACATGGATCTTTTCGGACCAACTAGAACCACAAGTCTAGGAGGAAAGAAATATGGTCTAGTGATTGTAGATGATTATTCTAGATATACTTGGGTAATGTTTTTAGCTCACAAAGATGAGACTTTCTCGATATTCCTGAAATTCTTCAAGAAAGTCACAAATGAGAAAAACACTACTATAGTATCTCTAAGAAGTGATCATGGAACAGAATTTGAAAATCACTTATTTGAAAGTTTTGCACTGAAAATGGAATTAATCATAATTTTTCAGCCCCTAGGACTCCACAGCAAAATGGTGTAGTTGAAAGAAAAATAGGACTCTAGAAGACATGGCCCGTACCATGCTATGCGAAAGCAACTTACCAAAGTATTTTTGGGCGGAAGCAATTAACACAGCATGTTACATCTTAAATAGAGCTTTAATAAGACCAATATTAAAGAAAACACCTTATGAATTATGGAATGAAAGAAAACCAAATATAAAATACTTTCATGCATTTGGATGTAAATGTTTCATTCATAATAATGGTAAAAACAACTTAGGAAAATTTGATGCTAAATCTGATGAAGGAATTTTTCTAGGTTATTCAACAACTAGTAAGGCATATAGAATCTTTAACAAGAAAACCTTAGTAGTTGAAGAATCCATACATGTAGTTTTTG
The DNA here is from genome assembly GCA_900491605.1 of Calamus simplicifolius. Taxonomy (NCBI): domain Eukaryota; kingdom Viridiplantae; phylum Streptophyta; class Magnoliopsida; order Arecales; family Arecaceae; genus Calamus; species Calamus simplicifolius. The sequence continues at coordinate 53,088 of UESW01000138.1, forward strand.
ATGAATCTTTAGCAACTGGATCTGAAAAGATTGATGATGAGGAAGATACAAACATAATTGAAAAAGATCTTGAAAAACTTAATATTGAAGTATCTTCTGATCATGAACAAGAGCTAAAGATGATGATTCACATAAGGACGATGATGTCAATATTGATCATAATGATATAGATCTTCCAAGAGACTGGAGATATGCTCATAGTCATCCTAAGGAATTGATTATAGGCGATCCATCTCAAGGAATAAGAACTAGATCATATGAGAAATATTAGTAATCATCTTGCATTTGTATCACAAATTGAACCTAAAACTATAGAAGAAGCTGAAAAAGATAATAATTGGATGTTAGCAATGCAAGAAGAACTAAATCAATTTACTAGAAATAATGTTTGGACTTTAGTTGAAAGACCTAAAAATCATTCAGTAATAGGATCAAAATGGATTTATAGAAATAAACTAGATGAAAATGGCATTGTAATTAGAAACAAAGCTAGATTGGTTGCTAAAGGATATAATCAAGAGGAAGGTATTGATTTTGATGAAACCTTTGCACCTGTAGCTAGATTAGAAGCCATTAGGCTATTACTTGCATTTGCATGTCATATGAATTTTAACTTATTTCAAATGGATGTAAAAAGCGCATTTTTAAATGGATTTATTAATGAAGAAGTTTATGTAGAACAACCACCAGGTTTTGAAGATCACGAGTTTTCAAATCACGTTTTTAAATTGCACAAAGCTTTATATGGTTTGAAACAAGCACCTAGAGCTTGGTATGATAGGTTAAGTAAATTCTTAATAGAAAATGATTTTACAAGAGGAAATGTTGATAAAACTTTGTTTTTGAAAAGAAAAAGTAAAGATTTACTTGTAGTACAAATATACGTAGATGACATTATTTTTGGTGCTACTAACGATTCTCTTTGTCAAGAATTTGCAAAGTTAATGCAGGGAGAATTCGAGATGAGCATGATGGGAGAACTCAACTTCTTCCTTGGACTCCAGATCAAACAATGCAAGGAGGGAATCTTTATCAACCAAACCAAATACACAAGAGAACTACTCAAAAAGTTTGGTATGGAAACAATGAAACCCCTCGGAACTCCAATGAGTCCTTCATGCAAGCTGGACAAAGATGAAGAAGGTAAAAAGGTTGATCAAAAGTATTATCGAGGTATATCGGATCCCTTCTTTATTTAACAGCAAGTAGACCAGATATTATGTTTTCAGTATGTTTATGTGCTAGATTTCAATCTGAACCTAAAGAATCACATTTAATAGCTGTTAAAAGAATTTTAAGATATCTAAATGGAACTAAAAATGTAGGTTTATGGTATTCTAGAGACTCTACATTAAACCTAATTGCATATTCAGATTCTGATTATGCTGGATGTAAATTAGATAGAAAAAGCACAAGTGGTGCATGCCAATTCTTAGGTAGTAACTTAATCACATGGTTTAGCAAAAAGCAAAATTCAGTTGCATTATCAACTACTGAAGCTGAATATGTAGCAGCTGGAAGTTGCTGTGCGCAAATCCTATGGATTAAGCGACAACTTGAAGACTATGGTATCACACTTAATAAAACACCCATAAGATGTGATAACACTAGCGCAATCAACTTAACTAAAAATCCGATTCAACACTCAAGAACAAAACACATAGAAATTAGATATCATTTTATAAGGGAACATGTAGCTAATGATGAAATTTGTTTAGATTATGTAAACACTGAAGAACAATTAGCTGACATATTCACTAAACCTTTAAATGAAGAAAGATTTTGTTATCTTAGAGGAGAGTTAGGAATTTGTAATCCTTTTGAATAAATTTTGAAACCTCTAAGGAAATATATCTAGAGTTCTTTCAAATTCTCAAAATCTTAAGGAAATTTTATCTAGAACTCATATCAATTTGATCTCTCAAAGTCCATGATTTTTAATCATACTCAAAGATCAAATTCCGGACTCAATTCGGATTCTCTGAATCTTAATCTATTTTTTCTCTGAAATTGTCTGGGAGCCGACTCGAGAGTATCGGAGTCGACTCGAGTTTCTGCTGAAACTCAGGAGTCGACCCCTCCTCTGAGCGAGTCGACTCGAGATCGTGTCCGTGCTCTGTGACTAGTCGGGAGCCGACTCCACACTTTGCGCGAGTCGACTCGACGTGGTCCCAGTCGATTATTTAGGGCACGAGTCGACCCCACGGACATTTCATCGTTCCAAATCTTTCCAAATCCTCTCCAAAGCTTTCCCAAAACCCTCCAAACCTCAAATAACCTCTGATTAACCAATCCTTCAAGATCAATGGCACCCAAAACCCGTGGAGCTAGCTCGAGTGGCGCCGGTTTGAAGAGAAAGAGGACCGTTCGACGACCCGTCCGCGAGCCGTCTACGGATTCATCCTCCCCTTCTGCTAGTGATCCTCCTGCTCCAGCTCCTACCTTCAGGTAGATCATCTTGCCAGTAGGATTGTCACCACAGGAAGAAAGGTTGATTTTGAATTGTTTGAGAATGAAGGATTCATAATAGGTAGACAACTAATTGAGATGGGATTTGAGTATATTTGTTCATTGGACTGTCCCACCTACCCTGCTCTAGTTAAAGAGTTTTACAAGAATTTGACCAGAGGAGATGATGGCTTGTGAGCAAGGTTAGAGGCATTGGTCTGAACATTACATCCTCTATTCTATCTAGATTATTGAAATTACCCTTGTCTGGACCATCCACCTTTGCCCCAGAAGATAGATCTCCAGCCCTCACTAGGCTATTGAACAGAAATTTTGAAGGATTTGAAGAAGTATTTGCTAGTCAATTGCCTTTGGAATTAAGACTACTCCACAACATTTGCAGCAGGATTTTGTTTCCCAAGACCGGCAGATTCGACTATGTTTCTGAGCGAGATATTTTTGTTATGGATGCTGTTGTTTCTGGGAAGCCCATTAATCTACCTCGGATGATAATATGGTACATTGCAGATTGTGGCGGGAAAAAGAAATCAAGTTTGCCCTATGGCATGGTTTTAACTAAATTATTTCAAAGCCAAGGGATTGTTTTGGTGATAGTGAGCCAAAAAAGGAACTAAGGCATACGGATTTTTACTCTTTGGCCACTATACATCGAATGGGGTTTGTTAAGAAAAATGGCAATTGGGAGAGAAAGAATGTTACTGAGGACAGAGATAGATGCTGAGGCCCCCAGACCTTCTATGAGACATTCATCACCTGAGCCTCCTCAGTGCTCGTCTGTTCCAGAGTCTGTTCCTGCTCCTGCTTCTGATTCTACCCCTGCTCCTACTGTTGCTCCTGCTCAGTCTTCTACATTTCATCTGGTAGTTTTCTGATATACAGTTAGATCAGCTTCGATCATTATTCAAGTCTGAGATAAGTGAGCATGAAAACAGACTGAAAGAAGAATTTAATGAAAAGTTTATGAATTTAAAAGAAGCCTTATATTCACTCAGTGATCGGTTGCATCGATTGAGTCTACTCTCAGTTCATCTACCAGTCCTTAAGTGAAGACTTAAAGAATATCTTTGGAGAACTTAAGGATATCTGCGGTGACTCGGAGACATACTCCCAATGCAACGCCGAGCTTCAAGAAAAATTACATCTGCTTGTACTTTTGTTGATGAATAAGCTCAAAGACTATGTTAGACTTCAATGTGAAGGGATGAAGCAGATTGTTGATCACTTGAATAGAATTACTAGAAGAAATTTTTAAGTTTTCATGTAATCTCTTTTTGATGTAATCAAGTTTACTTTCAATGCAATGAGCAAGTTTACATTTTCATGTACTTTCATTTTGAAGTAATGAGAAAGTTTGATGCATTACTTTTGTCTATTTCAATTGTAAGTATCCTTGAATACTTTGAATGATTATCCTCAATTGATAAGTTAAATAGAAAAAGATAAAGAATGTTATTGATATTAAACTTCCTAACCTTTTTGTTGATTACAAAAAAGGGGGAGAGTTTTTATTCAATCGTATATGCCTTGCCTTCAATTCAATCAAAGTTTAATTTTGAAAGAGGAAGAGCATAAGGGGAAGAGATAAATTGAATTTCATAAAGAAAATGCTTAAGTTTCTGATTTTGAAAAATTTTGAATGATTTATAAAATTAAGGTTCATAGGGGGAGCTACCTCATTGAGGGGGAGCCTTTCCATGAACACAATAGTTGATTTTGGAATCACAAATTTTTTTTTTTATAATGCATATACTCAATGTTTTTGTCATCATCAAAAAGGGGGAGATTGTTGAGAAATTATTGAAACATAATTGCCCCAACTTTATTGATTTTGATGATTTCCAAAAGCCATGAGTACCTTAAAGAATACAATGTGTTTATTTATCAAAAACCTTGAGCTTATTCAAATTGAAAGGAATGAACTATCAATGGTTATATTAAATGAGTTTTGAATCTATTAGAAAAAGGAGTTTCAAGTTCTATGCTTAAAAGATTTCAAAAAGGAATTTTTACACATTATAATTCAATCGATGAATTCTTGAAACATGTCTTGAATCCATGATAAATGTCATATTTAATGTATTCAAGTCAAATTTATATTTTAAATTTAATTGGGACAAGTTTTAAAGTCTATCAGAACATTTTTCTGATTTTTGTATCGCTCCCGAGCCGACTCAAGGGTTTCCGAGTCGACTCCCCAAATTTTGATTTTCTCGAGTCGACCCTTGGTTTTCAAGAGTCGACCCCTGACTCTTGCGAGCCGACTCCTGTCTGTGCGAGCCGACTCCGCTCAAACAACAGAACCCATGTTTTTTGAGCACTTCTCGAGTCGACTCCCCATTTTCCTCGAGTCGACTCCCAACTTTCGGAGCCGACACTTTAGTTTTCGCGAGTCGACCCTTCAATGCTTAAAATGTTTCTATTTTTAGTAATCGACTTCGAGCCGACTCCCACAAAGCTCGAGTCGACTCCGCGAAATCTGGGCGCGATTTTTAACGATGACACATCAGCCCCAACGGTAAGATTTTTGAATAACGGCTATTTTTCCTTGTCTCTAACGGATATATTTTTGCAGATTCTATAAATAGAGGAGCTCTTTTCAAATCAAAACAAGAGAGAAAATCAAAAGAGAGAAAAGAATATCATTTGAAAAGAGGGAAAAACAGAGCATATTGGAAAAATCATTTAGCTCAAAGGAGAGTGATTCAAAAGGAGTGAAATCCAAGTGGAAGTTTCGTCTGCTCCTTCTCATCAATCCACAAGAGTCAAAAGAAAATCCACAAGCATTTCAAAGGTCAAATCGGAGGATTTTCAAAAGAGAAAAAGCTTCATCTCAACTCCAAAGTCTTCAACGGTCAAGAATCTTGCTGAGGCGTGATTCAACACTTCAAGAGGAGTTAAAGAGAAGAAGGAAGAAAGCCCAAGCCTCTACCATCTGCAATACTATCAGGCTTTTCTAACCTTTATTTTGTACTTCATTTGTATATTTGCTCAAGGGGAGCATTCATTGTTCAAACACTTTATTCTATTGTTTGCTGATTCAATCAGTGGATTGAATCAGTGGAGGTTGGTATACCTCGTTACAAGCCGGAGTGCTTGTGTTGGGTTAGTTGTGAGCCCGTGAAAAACAACGTGTAGGGTTTTGTGCTGGTAAGCCCGAGTTAAAACCAGCTGGGTTCGTTGTGCACCCGGTAAAACAACAAGTTTGAGTTGTGAGCTTGGAAAACAACTCGGCTGTAATCTAGAGAGATTATAGTGTGGACCCAAGTGAATCTTGGGAGTGGACGTAGGTGTTGATTGCACCGAACCACTATAAAATTATCTTGTGTTTGCCGTGCCATATTTTCTCTTTCTCTATCTCTCTTTATTTGCTTGTGTATTGATTTTAGTTAGCCTCTCACTTGCACATCTTGCTAACTAATCAATTAAAGTTAAAAAGTCTTAAATTTTTAAGAACCCAATTCACCCCCCCCTCTTGGGTTGCCATCTGGGCCAACAAACATAGATTTGAATAATTAATATATTTATCTGTTTTTTAATAAATAAAGTTGTATCCACATTTCCTCAAATAAAGTCATTACTGACCAAGAGTTTGCTTAATCTTTCATACCAAGCCCAGGGTGCTTGTTTTAAACTATATAAAGCTTTGTTCAATTTAAAAACATGGTTTGGAAACAAGTGATTTTCATATCTGGGTGGTTGTTCCATAAAAACTTGTTTAGCAATGTATCCATTCAAGAAAGCACTTTTAACATCCATTTGATATAGTTTAAAATTCATAAAACAAGCATAAGCAAGAAGTAATCTAATAGCTTATAATCTAGCAATAGGGGCATAAGTCTCATCAAAATCAATTCCCTCTTCTTGATTATAACCCTTAGCTACTAATCTTGCTTTATTTCTAATTATATTGCCATGTTCATCCAATTTGTTTCTAAAAACCCATTTAGTTCCAATAATTTGATGATCATGAGGTCTTTCAGTAAGAGTCCATACATTATTTCTTTCAAATTGGTGAAGTTCCTCATGCATGGCATTAATCCAATCAATATCATTTTTAGCATCATCATAACATTTAGGTTCAATTTTAGATACAAATGCTAGGTTATTATAAGTATCTCTAAATGATGATCTAGTTCTAACTCCATGAGATGGATCACCTTTAATTTTATCTTTAGGGTGACTGAGAATGTACCTCCATCCTCTTTCTAATTCATCATTACCTTGTGAGGCTTCAGGTAGGTCAACGTTCCCTTCTTCATTTACCTCTTATATATCTGAGTCATTTTTGTCCTTCAGTGTGATGTCCTTGAGTTGATCTTCAATTTCATCTGTATCATTCATACCTTTTCTCTTCCTTAATGGAAGATCATTAGATTTATCAAAGATAACATGAATTGATTCTTCAACTACTAAAGTCTTTTTGTTAAATACTCTAAAAGCTCTACTATGCAAAGAATAACCGAGAAAAATTCCTTCATCAGATTTAGCATCGAATTTATCAAGGTTTGATTTTTCATTATTTAAAACAAAACATCGGCATCCAAAAACATGAAAGTAACTTATATTAGGTTTTGTTCCTTTCCAAAGCTCATATGGAGACTTTTTCAAAAGGTCTAATCAATGCACGATTTAAAACATAGCATGCTGTGTTGATAGCTTCTGCCCAAAAGTATTTTGGAAGATTGCTTTCACATAACATGGTACGGGCCATTTCTTCTAAAGTTTTATTCCTTCTTTCTACTACATTTTGTTGTGGTATTCTTGGTGCAGAAAAATTATGTTCAATTCCATTTTCATTACAAAAATCTTAAAAAATTTATTTTCAAATTCTTTTTCATGATTACTTCGAATTGATAAAACGGAAGAATTCTTTTTATTTGTAATTATTTTAAATAATTTTTGAAATACTGGAAATGCTTCATCTTTACTAGTTAAAAATAAAACCCATGTAAAACGAGAAAAATCATCAATAACAACAAGAACATATCTTTTTCCTCCTAGACTAGTTGTTCTTGTAGGACCGAATAAATCCATATGCAAGAGTTCTAAAGGTCTAGTAGTTGAAATTAAATTCTTTGATTTAAAAGATACTCGGGTTTGTTTTCCAAATTGACAAGCATTACAAATTTTATCATTTTCAAAAATAAGTTTTGGCAAACCATGTACTAAATCCTTCTTAATTAATTTAGATAATAAATCCATGCTTGCATGAGCTAGCCTACGATGCCATAACCAACTATTATCAGATTTATTATTTGTAGCAACTAGGCAATCAATATTTTGATCATGCAAATCATTTAAATTAACAATGTATATATTACCATGCCTTTGACCAACAAATCTCATATTTTCATTTGCAGGATTTTTAACAATACATAAAGATGATTTAAATGTAACATTAAATCCTTTGTTACATAATTGACTAATACTAAGTAAGTTGTGTTTCAGTCCTTTCACAAGTAAGACATTATCAATATAAGTATGAGGTGTCATACCTATTTTTCCAATGCCAATTATTTTTCCTTGGCCATTATCACTGAAAGTAACAACACCTCCATCTTTTGCCTCCAAAGTGATGAATTGTGATTCATCACCGGTCATGTGTCTTGAGCACCCGCTATCCAAGTACCATTGTCTTTTAATTTCTCGGGTTGCAAGACATACCTCTTCATTATCAACCATGAAACAAACATTTGCAATTTTAGTTTTCTCTTCATCTTCTGAACTTGTTGCTTCACTGTCGCTCCATGTAGCCATCATTACTTTCTTCTTTACTCTTTTAGATCCTTTCTTTAATAGTGGACATTCAGGTCTGATATGTCTAGGTTTCTTGCACTCATAGCATGTAGGAGGTTCACTCTTTTCTTTATCTTTGCTATGATCTCCTTTGACAAAATATTTTCTTTTTCCAAATTTCTTTCTTTTCATGAACTTTTTGAATTTCCATGAGATAAGTGCCATTTCATCATCTTTCTCACTGTCACTTGTGGTTTCCACACTTTCATCATCTTGACTTGCACTTTTTAATGCTATAGTTCTTTTCTTCTTTGATTCATGTTCATCAATATGTTGTCGTTGCTGAAGCTCATGAGTCATTAAAGAACCGACTAACTCTTCAAGTGATAAAGTGTTGAGATCCTTTGCTTTTTGTATTGCAATGACTTTGGCTTCCCATGACCTAGGTAAAGATCTTAAGATTTTTCTAACAAGATCACTGTTAGCATAAGATTTTCCAAGACTTTTCAGTTCATTAATAATATCAGTAAATCTTATAAACATATCAGTGATATTCTCAGCAGAATCCATCTTAAACAATTCATACTTATGTACAAGCATATTTATTTTGGATTCCTTGACTTGATTTGTTCCTTCATGGGTGACTTCAAGTCTATCGCAGATTTCTTTAGTAGACATGCAAGTAGATATGCGATTAAACTCATTTGCATCAAGAGAACAATAAAGAATATTCATAGCTTTTGCATTTAATTGAGCTAGTTTCTTATCTTGCTCATCCCATTCAGATTCAGGTTTTGCAATATTAATATTATCAATCATAACAGTGGGTGTGTATGGTCCATTAATTATGATTCCCCATAAATCATAATTTAGTGCTTGAATGAAGATTTTTATTCGTGCTTTCCAATATGTGTAATTTGTTCCACTGAACAAAGGTGGTCTATTAGTTACTGTCCTTCAATCAACATAGATCCCATTTGGATTACTACTGATATTTGGCTCAAGCTAATCAAAGCTAAAAATCAAGAGCACACTGCTCTGATACCACTTGTTGCACAGATGTAGCAACCCAAGAGGGGGGTGAATTGGGTTATTAAAAAGTAATTACTATGCAGGCATGTGCTTTAACCCTAATTAAACTTAATTTGCAGCGGTGTAGTGTAGTGCACAAGATAGTAATAGAGAATCAAACAACCACAAACACAAGAGATTTATAGTGGTTCGGTGCCAAACTCAGCACCTACATCCACTCCCCAAAATCTTTGGAATTCCACTAATCGTATCACAACGATTACAACCTCTAGCCTTCCCCGGCTAGCCTTCTTGTTTTACAAGGCACAAGGCAGCCAAAATCCCTAGCCTTTCCTGGCTAGTTCTCTTGTTTAATGGCATAAGGAAGCCAACCCCTAGCCTTACCAGGCTAGTCCTTTTGTTTAACGGCACAAGGAGGCCAACAAGAACCAAAGGGTTAACACTAACCCTTTTACAAAAGATTTAAAGTAAATGATAACAAGTAGCTAATATAATGAGCAAATATTCAGAGAATACTTTACAAATTTGTAGCAAATCCTCAGCAATAAATGAACAATGTCAAGGTGGCTTGAATCTTAATTTGCTTGAAGGCTTTAAAAGATCTTGACGACTTTTCAGCAATGAATGATCTTCAATGCACAACAACTAGCTTTCAACCACTCCGAAAATATGCAATAAAAGCTTTCTTTCTTGGATATCTCTCTTGTATTTCTCTTTTTAAAATTTCATCATGTTTTGCTTCTAATCTCAGCTATATATAACAATCCAACAGCAAAAAGATTTGTTAGACACAATTGAAACAAATGGAAATAAAAACGGAAAGAAAAAATAACCGTTGAGATTATTTCCCTTAAGCATTGAATGTATGAATCCATTTGAGGTAGGAAGAACTCTGTCATAATTCAAAAACCAAAAGTTAGTCTAGCTGAAAATAGTAATCAAAATAAAGTAGAGAGACAGAGAGGAGCACACCCAAAATAGCCAGCAATGCAGCTAACTGGAATTAATTCCAGGTAGCTGAGAGAGATGAAGACAATCGGCCATAGAGGAGGTGGAGTCCTCAGCTAGCTCACAAGTTAGCTTCCAAGAGATCAGACGCCAAGAGTAAAAAGGCTTAGGAGAGGAGGAGTTAGCTCCTTGGCTAGCTAAAGCAACGATTAGTTAGCTTCCCAGGTAACTAGCAAGCAATCCATGCGGCTCAGGAGAAAAAGTCAAGTCCCATCAGTTAGCTATTTAGCTAACTGAGCCAACAGATAGTTAGCTCTCCAGCTAACTAAATTTGAATGGCTCTCGATCTGCAGGAGAAACAAAAACATCAGAGAATGATGAGTTAGCTATTTAGCTAACTAAGCAACTGATAGTTAGCTTCCCAGCTAACTAAACTCAAAAGGCAATAAAGCAGCTGTCCACGAGAGTTAGCTCATCAGCTAACTAATGAAAAAAGGTAGCCATATGCCCAGTGAGGAGCTAGCTTTCCAGTTAACTAAACCAAAGGTTAGCTAACTCTCCAACTAACTAAAATTGAATGGTGCTCAGCTTGCACTACAACAGAAACTAAATTTAGCGACGCCAAAATGCGTCACTAATGCGTCGCTAAACTAGCTTTAGCGACGCATTAGCAACGCAATTATCGCGTCGCTGCAACTCTCATCACAAAATAAATTTTGTCGCAATTGCCTCGCAAAATAGCGACTCTCAGCGATGCATTCTATTGCGTCGCAATATTACGACGCAACGATAATATTTAATAATATTTTTAAATATTAGTGACACAATTTCAGTCGCTAATGCATCGCTAATTAAGTTTTTTTAAAAAAATATAAAATATTAAAAATTGAAACGGTTAAATTTTATATTGTGATGCATTCGATTGCATTCTGATAATCGATGTTCTGCCTTAATATTCAACAACCGAGCAGCTGTAGACAACTGGAAATGACCCTCACAATCAGGATACAATTCTTGATTTGCAGCACGCAACATATCATAAAATTGATGTGCATATGGATTTGGTTCTTCCATAAATGTATTCTGATTGAATTCATTACCCGATGCATTCATCACCATTTCTTCATATGTGTTTAAATTCACAAATGGTTCATCTACAGGAATTGACATTTGTTGGCTTGTAACAGCTACTGGAATTTCCTCTGGTTCATCATGACAGTACCAAACATCATAATCAGGAACAAACCCCTTTTTACACAGATGCACCTTAACAGTTTCAACATCTCTGTACGCTTTATTCTGACACATGTGGAAGTTGCATGGGCACGTAATCATAGGACCATCCATTCATTCAGGTTGGCTACATGCAAATGCGATAAATTCTTCCAATCCATTCAGAAAATCTGGATTAAGCAAGCCATCTTTTATCCTTGCATACATCCACAAGCGAGCCCCGCTCATTTTTGACCGACTTATACAATTTCTGGTAAACCATTAAAGGAAACCACAATATAAAACTATATTAGCATGACTAAATATATAACTAAATTAACAATCATTTAAATCATTTATAACTAAACCAATTTTTTTTTACACAACTAAGGTCCCTACCCTGAAAGGCTGGGCCACGGCTACGATCCTTGTCGTGCTAGCAAGGACAGAGTCACAGGTTCATGCAGGCTAATGCTAGGACTTGGGTTAGGGCGGGGCCACAGTGGGGTCCGTTCAATCATGAGACTTCACAAGCAATCAAGTGTCCTAAAATAATTCCACCTTCACTCCATATCTAAAAGGTAAGGCCCTATCCCATTCAAGACTATTTTTTATGATATGTTATTCTGCTATTAATTATCATGATCCCCTACGTTGAAATTTCAGCAGCATTTCCCCATATGTTCTCCTATATGTGTGGCATATATGCCACACTAGGAGAACGTATGGGTAAATACAAACCGCAATCTCAACTAATGATGATTAATATCAAACTAACATATTGCAAAAGATAATCTCAAACTGTCCACTAGCACAATTTGAGAATTGCAAGACTAAATTTTACAAATTCTCAAACGGGTCTAAAGGTTATAGTGCTGTGAGAAATAATATGAAAATCGAAAGGCAATTGAACTTATGCTTGTTATTCATACGCCCTTCTCAATTTCGTAACAATCTCATTACATAATTGTACGTGAAGACTAAAAGATATCAATAAAATTGGAATCCTCATATTATTTAAAATTTCATCAAACACCAAAGAGTTGAATATAAGATATTATAAAATCATTATAATATAATATTATAATATTGCATAATATAAAATTTTATAAAAAATTATTATACTATAGTGTATTTTAATTTTATTGAAATATATTATTATAATAATGATATTACTATAGAGATTCTCTAAATTTAAGTGAAATAATAATATGTTCGAATATATTATTAAGATTATAATATCAAAACACTTAATAGTAATTTTTTAATAGTAATTAACTAATTTAATCATTAAAATTAGTTACGCATTATATTTTGTAATATTATTAAATAATATGTTATAATAAATTTTATGTATTAATAAAAATTGGTATTATTGGGGAGATTGTTGAGAAATTGTTGCCCCAATCTTATTGATTTGATGATTACCAAAAGCCATGAGTATATTAAAAGATGCAATGAATTTATTTACATGAGCAATGAATTTATTTAATAATCAATGAGTATGTTAAGTATGACTTTAATCAATTGAAAGTAACTTCAAGCTCCATGTTTAAGCTTTCAAAAAGAAATTTTTATACTTCATATCTCAATCAATGAGTTTTTGGAACATTTCTTGAATTGATTCCTAATGAAATTTTATTATTCAAGTCAAAAATTGATTTAAAATTAATCTGGAATGAATTTCAAAGTCAATCAGAAAATTCTCTGATTTTTGATACGTTCCGGAGCCGACTCTAGAGTTTCAGAGTCGACTCCACTCAGTATACAGAGATGTCTGTTTGTCTCGAGTCGACCCCTGTGATTTCTCGAGTCGACCCCCGATTTTGTCGAGCCGACTCCATGACTGTGTGAGTCGACTCCGCTCAGACACCAGAGAGTTATTTTTCTGAGCACTTCTCGAGTCGACCCCTTGCTTTTCATGAGTCGACCCCCGACTGTCAGGAGTCGACACCTTATTTTCGAGTCGACCCCTTAACTTTCTGAATGTTTCTATTTTTGGCATCGCGTCTTCGAGCCGACTCGCCTAAAGTTGGAGCCGACTCCAACAAATCTGGGCGTGATTTTTTCTGAATGCCAACTCAGCGTCAACGGTAAGATTTTTCAATAACGGCTAGATTTCTTTGTTTCTAACGACTATATTTTTGCAGAGTCTATAAATAGAGAGGCCGTTTTCAAATCAAGAGAGATACAAATCAAGAGAGAAAAAGAAAATCTTTCAGAAAAAGAGAAAAACAGAGCGTCATTTGAAAAAATCCGAGATTCAAAAATAGAGTGAAAGAAAGGTGTGAAATCAAAGGAGACTTCATCTGTGTCAAGTTCATCAATCCAAGAAAGTTAGAAGAAAATCCAAGAGCCATTCAAGATCAAATCAAGAGATTTTCAACATTCAAAGAAAGGAAGAAAAAGCTCAAATCAACTCCAACATTCAATCCGTGAAGAATCTGAGCTGAGGCCCGATTCCACACTTCAAAGGAGTTGAGGAAAAGAAGAAAAGAAGAAAAGCCTGCACTCAAATCAAATCTAAACAGGCCCTTCTAAACCTTGCTTTTATTTTGAAATATCTGCTCTAAAGGAGCTGTTTTGTATTAAACTCATATTTTATCTTGTGGTTTGCTAATTCAATCAGAGGGTTGAATTAGTGGAGGTAGTGTACCTCGTCACAAGCTAAGGATAGCTTGTGTGTTGGGTTTTGTGCTGGTGAGCCCGTGTAAAACCGGCTGGGTTCGTTGTGATCCCGAGAAAACAACAAGTTTGGGTTGTAAGCTTGTAAAACAACTCGACTGTAATCGAGGAGATTATAGTGTGGACCCAAGTGGAGCTTGGGAGTGGACGTAGGTGTTGGATACACCGAACCACTATAAAATCTTCTGTGCCGTGCTTATTTATCTCTCTCTCTGCTATCGTGCTTTAACTTGAATTAATTGTTTACATCCTCTCATCAATAGTTTAAATTACTTAAAAGGCTTAATTTTTAAAGAACCCAATTCACCCCCCCCTCTTGGGTTGCCATCTGGGCCAACAATTGGTATCAGAGCTTGTGCTCATTTGTTTTTGATTGATCACACGATCAAGAGCGAAAGATCCAAATGGCAACACAAGCCAGCTCAAGTTTTGCTGAGGGCCATTCCACAAATAGACCACCCTTATTTAATGGTTCCAACTATTCATATTGGAAAGCAAGAATGAGGATATTCATTCAAGCTTCAGATTATGAATTATGGAGTGTCATAATTAATGGACCTAGTACACCCACACACTTAGTTGATGGTTCTATAGTTCCTAAGCCCGAAAGGGATTGGAATGAAAATGATAGGAAGATGGCTCAGCTTAATGCAAAAGCCATGAATGTTTTATATTGTTCTCTTGATGCTAATGAATTTAATCGTATCTCTACCTGTAATTCCGCTAAAGAGATATGGGATAGATTAGAGGTTACCCATGAGGGAACCAACCAAGTTAAAGAATCTAAGATTAATATACTTGTGCATAAATATGAATTGTTTAGCATGGAACAATCTGAAACCATAACATGCATGTATACTAGATTTACTGATATTGTTAATGGTTTGAAGAGTCTTGGAAAAACCTATACTAATGCTGAATTGGTTCGCAAAATTCTTAGGTCATTACCAAGATCATGGGAAGCCAAAATGACAGCCATTCAAGAAGCCAAAGATCTAAACACTCTACCTTTGGAAGAGCTTCTTGGATCTCTTATGACCCATGAATTGACAATGAAGCAACATGTGGAGGAGGATAACAAAAAGAAGACAATTGCCCTCAAGGCTGCAAAAGTTGAAGATAGCAGCAGCGATGATGAGGATGATGATGAAGACACAGCTCTTCTAGCAAGAAAGTTTAAGAAATTTATGAGGAGAAAGAAACCCTTCTACAAAAAGAAATTTGGAAATAAGATGGAAGGAGAAAAGGAAAAAGATAGGGACAAGGACAAAGAGAAAGACCCCTTGATCTGTTATGAATGTAAGAAACCGGGGCATTATAGATATGACTGTCCGCAATTGAAAAAGACTTTCAAGAAAAAGAAGAAAGCGTATGTTGCAACTTGGAGCGACAGTGATGAATCTTCTTCCGAAGAAGAAGAACAAAAAGAGGTTGCCAACATTTGTTTTATGGCGAATGACGACGACGAGGTAAGTACTGAAAACCCCTGTGATGATTTTGCTTTTGATGAATTATTTGAAGCCTTCAATGAACTTGTAGATGATTTTAAGATTTTGAAAAAGAAATATAAATCTCTGAAAACTGAAAACATAAACTTAATTAAAGAGAAAAATGAAGTGATGCTTGCAATTAAAGATTCAAAAGATAAAAAGGAAATGTTTCTTAAAGAAAAGGATGATTTTACTCATGAAATTAATATACTAAAATCTGAAAACGAAAATCTAAAAAGATTTGAAAAAGCAAATGCAAACTCTATCTTTGGAAAATGAACAGCACATTGTAGAAAATGAATCTCTAAAGAAAGAAGTTAAAAAATACAAAGATATTGTTGATAAATTCACCTTAAGTTCTACTAAACTAAACATGATTTTAGATAGTCAAAAAGCAGTTTTTGATAAGGCTGGATTAGGATATAATACATTTAGAAAACAAAAATCTTTGAAAAATATTTTTGTACGTGATAGCCATAGTAACATCACTTGTTTTAAATGCAATTTAAAAGGGCATAAATCATTTGAATGTAATTTACAAAAACCAAATAAAATTTAAATTTTAAAGGGAAGAAAATATGGGTTCCGAAAGGAACAATATTTGTTGCTACTAACCATGAAGGACCCAAGAAAGCTTGGGTACCTAAACATAAAGTTTGATTTCATTGCAGGAATGTCTTGTGGCCAAGAGATCAAAGAGAAAGTGGTATCTTGATAGTGGCTGCTCAAGACATATGACGGGTGACAAAGAAGAATTCATCACCCTTGAAGAAAAGAAAGGAGGAGTTGTTACGTTCGGTGATAATGGTAAAGGTCAGATTATGGGCCTTGGTAAAATCCGTATAACTCCATCCACTTTATAGATAATGTACTTTATGTTGATGGTTTGAAGCATAACTTAATTAGTATAAGCCAATTGTGCGATAAAGATTTTAAAGTATCATTTGAAACCTCTCTCTGCACAGTATCTAATTCCATTGATAATAGCATTGTATTTACTGGTTATAGACATGGCAATGTTTACTTGGTTGATCTAGATAAATTATCTATGAGTGATCATTGCTTAATTGCTGATAATGCTAATATGAATGAAATTGGATGGTTATGGCATCGTAGATTAGGTCATGCAAGCACACACCTAATTTCAAAACTAATTAAAATGGACTTAGTTAAAGGGCTACCTAAAATAGATTTTGAAAACAACAAAATATGTGATGCATGTCAATTTGGAAAACAAACAAGAAGTTCTTTCAAATCTAAAAATGTTGTTTCAACTTCTAGGCCATTAGAGCTACTTCACATGGACCTTTTTGGACCAACTAGAACCACAAGTCTAGGAGGAAAGAAATATGGTCTTGTGATTGTAGATGATTACTCTAGATACACTTGGGTATTGTTTTTAGCTCACAAAGATGAGACTTTCTCGATATTCCTGAAATTCTTTAAGAAAGTCACAAATGAGAAAAACACTACCATAGTGTCTCTAAGAAGTGATCATGGAACTGAATTTGAAAATCACCTATTTGAAAATTTTTGTGCTGAAAATGGTATTAATCATAATTTTTCTGCACCTAGGACCCCACAACAAAATGGTGTTGTAGAAAGAAAAATAGGACTTTAGAAGACATGGCCCGTACCATGCTATGTGAAAGCAACCTACCAAAGTATTTTTGGGCGGAAGCTATAAACACGGCATGTTACATTTTAAATAGAGCCCTAATAAGACCAATACTTAAGAAAACACCTTATGAACTATGGCAAAACAGAAAACCTAATATTAGATATTTTCATGCATTTGGTTGTAAATGCTTTGTTCATAATAATGGTAAAAATAATTTAGGCAAATTTGATGCTAAATCTGATGAAGGAATATTCTTAGGATATTCAACAACTAGTAAAGCATATAGAGTATTTAACAAGAAAACTTTAGTTGTTGAAGAATCCATTCATGTAGTTTTTGATGAATCTTTAGCAACTCGTTCCGAAAAGTTTGATGATGAGGAAGATACAAACATAATTGAGAAAGATCTTGAAAAATTAAATATTGATGTATCTTCAGATCATGAGCAAGAAGCTAAAGATAATGATTCACCTAAGGATGATGATACTAACACTAATCATAATGATATGGATCTTCCTAGAGATTGGAGATACGCTTATAGTCACCCTAAGGAATTGATTATAGGTGATCCATCTCAAGGAATAAGAACTAGATCATCTATGAGAAATATTAGTAATCATCTTGCATTTGTATCACAAATTGAACCTAAAACTATTGAAGAAGCTGAAAAAGATAATAATTGGATGTTAGCTATGCAAGAAGAATTAAATCAATTTACTAGAAATAATGTATGGACATTAGTAGAAAGACCTAAAGATCATTCTGTTATAGGATCAAAATGGGTATTTAGAAATAAACTAGATGAAAATGGCATAGTAATTAGAAACAAAGCTAGATTAGTTGCAAAAGGATATAATCAAGAAGAAGGTATTGATTTTGATGAAACCTTTGCACCAGTAGCTAGATTAGAAGCCATTAGACTATTACTTGCATTTGCATGTCACATGAATTTCAACTTATTTCAAATGGATGTAAAAAGTGCTTTTTAAATGGATTTATAAATGAAGAAGTGTATGTAGAACAACCACCAGGTTTTGAAGATCATGAATTTTCAAATCACGTTTTTAAATTGCACAAAGCATTATATGGTTTGAAACAAGCACCTAGAGCATGGTATGATAGATTAAGTAAATTCTTAATTGAAAATGATTTTATAAGAGGAAATGTAGATAAAACATTATTTTTGAAAAGAAAAAGTAAAGATTTATTAGTAGTTCAAATATATGTTGATGATATTATTTTTGGTGCTACTAACAATCTTCTATGCCAAGAATTTGCTAAGTAATGCAGGGTGAGTTTGAAATGAGCATGATGGGAGAACTCAACTTCTTCCTTGGACTCCAAATCAAACAAGAAAAGGAAGGGATTTTCATCAACCAAACCAAGTACACAAAGGAACTACTCAAAAAGTTTGGTATGGATTCAATGAAACCCCTTGGAACTCCAATGAGTCCTTCATGCAAATTAGACAAAGATGAGGAAGGTAAGAAAGTTGATCAAAAGTACTATCGAGGTATAATCGGATCTCTACTCTACTTAACTGCTAGTAGACCTGATATAATGTTCTCTGTTTGTCTATGTGCTAGATTTCAATCAGAACCTAAAGAATCTCACTTAATTGCTGTTAAAAGAATACTAAGATACTTAAATGGAACAAAAAATGTAGGCTTATGGTATTCTAGAGACTCAACATTGAACTTAATTGCATATTCTGATTCTGATTATGCTGGATGTAAGTTAGATAGGAAAAGCACAAGTGGTGCATGCCAATTCTTAGGAAGTAACTTAATCTCATGGTTTAGCAAAAAGCAAAATTCAGTTGCATTATCAACTACTGAAGCTGAATATGTTGCAGCTGGAAGTTGCTGTGCTCAAATCCTATGGATTAAGCGACAACTTGAAGACTATGGTATCACACTTGACAAAACACCTATAAAATGTGACAATACAAGTGCAATTAATCTAACAAAAAATCCAATTCAACATTCTAGGACAAAACACATAGAAATTAGATATCATTTTATTAGAGAACATGTAACGAATGGAGAAATATGTCTTGATTATGTTAATACTGAAGATCAATTAGCTGATATATTTACAAAACCCTTGAGTGAAGAAAGATTCTGTTATCTTAGAGGAGAGTTAGGGATTTGTGATCCATTAGAATGATTTTGAAACCCCTAAGAAAAATTATCTAGAACTCTTCTACTCTTTGATCTTTAAGGAAATCTTATCTAGAATTCATATCTAATTGATCTATTAAAATCCAATGATTTTTTATCAATTTTTATGATCAATATCCGGACACATTTCAGATTCTCTGAAACTTTATGTTTTTGCTCTGAAATGGTCTCGGAGCCGACTCGGTCAGTATCGGAGTCGACTCCATGTTTCTGCTGAAACTCTGGAGCCGACCCCATCTCTGTGCGAGTCGACTCCACTTCGGGATAGATTCTGTGACTACCCGGAGTCGACCCCACACTTTGCGGGAGCCGACTCGAAGTGGTCCCAGGTCGATTTATCTAGGGCAGAGTCGACTCCTCGTTCACTTCTATCTCTCAAATCAATCAAATACTCTCTCCAAAGTTTTTCCCAACCTACCAAATCCTTAGAAATCCTTGATTAACCTTTCCACTAAATCAAATGGCACCTAAAACCCGTGGTTCTAGCCTTGGAGCGGCCGGGATGAAAAGGAAGAAGGCGGTGAAGAAGACAGTGAGGCGTCCCGCTCGCGAACCATCTCCGAGCATGGATTCCACCTCATCCTCTTCAACTCCGAGTGCTTCTCCTACTACGGCCACATCTCAGGTAGACCGTCTAGCCGATAGAGTGATTACAACCGGGAGAAAGGTTGATTTTGAACTATTTGAGGCAGAAGGTTTTCTTGTGGGGAGACAGTTAATTGAAATGGGATGGGAGAAAATATGTTCTTTAGATTGTCCAACCTACCCAGCCCTGGTTAAAGAATTTTATAAAAATCTGTCAAGAGGAGATAATGGATTGTCAGCATCATTAGAGGAAATAGGATAAATGTGACAGTGGATTTACTCTCAAGACTTTGGAACTTCCAGTGTCTGGTACTTCTACTTTTTCACCTGATGATAGGAGCCCAGCTCTATCAAGATTGCTAAATAAAGAAATTGTTGGTTTTGAAGAAGTCCATGCAAATCAACTATCCTTGGAATTAAGGCTTCTCCATAACATTTGTAGTAGGATTCTATTCCCTAAGATTGGGAGATTTGATTATGTATCTGAGAGAGATATTTTGTTATGGATGCTATAGTGACTGGAAGACCTATCAATCTTCCGAATATGATAATTTGGTACATTGCTGACTGTGGGAGCAAGAGGAAATCTAGTCTACCCTATGGCATGATATTAACTAAGATTTTCAAAGCCAAGGGATAATCATTTCCGATAGTGAGCCAATGAGAAATTTGAGACACACTGATTACTATAGCTTGGCTACTATTCATAGGATGGGATTTGTGAAGAAGGATGGCAGATGGGAAAGGAAAAGTATGTTGGAAGATAGAGCCGCTGATGTTGAGGCACCTGGACCTTCAGTTAGACATTCATCACCTGTGCCTCCTAGCTCTTCTGTTCCAGTTCCGGCCCCTTCTCCTGCTCCGATGGTTGATCAGTCATCTTCTTCATCAGTCGGTTTTTCAGATCTTCAGTTAATGCAGCTCAAGAGTCTTCTTGATGATCAAGCGATAGAATGAAGACTGAGTTTGACAATAAATTCATGAATCTTAAAGAAACTCTCTATTCATTAGATGATCGGATCACCAAGATTGAATCTACTCTTAGCTCCTCTACTGAGTCTTTAAGTGGTGATTAAAGAATATTTTTGAAGAACTTAAAGACATTTGTGGAGATGGTGAGACTTATGCAAAGTGCAATGCCGAGCTTCAAGACAAGATTTTAACTGCTTGTACTTTTGTGGATGAAAGACTGAAAGATTATGTTAAGCTTCAAACTGATGGAATGAAGAACATTATAGATCACTTAACAAGATTGTAAGGACACATTTTTGATGTAATAGATGTTTAGTCTTTGCAATGTAATGAAATTTATATTATGTTTTACATTTTGATACAATGATGTAATGAAAAGTCAGTTTTGAATGTTCAATGTAGTCTGAGTTTGAATGTACTTCTCCTATTTATCAATGAATCTCAGTTCTTGTTAAAGCATATCTTAAATCATGAATGTGATTATGTTTGATGCTTCTCTACCTTTTTGTTGATAACAAAAAAGGGGGAGAGTTTTATATACATAACTGTATATGCATGGGAGAAATTAAACGAATGTTATTATATATGCATATAATAAATAATTGAATGAGAGAAAAGGAAGTAATAATTAAACATTACACATACAGTGAATGAATGAAAAAGCAATTTAGATGAAAAGGCTGAATTTTGACATTAAATTGTGTATAAGCTTAAATTGAATGAATGGAATATTTATTTGAGTTTCATAGGGGGAGCTACCTCATTCAGGGGGAGCCTAACTATGAAAATAAAATAAATTCTTTAATTAATCATGCATATACTCAATGTTTTTGTCATCATCAAAAAGGGGGAGATTGTTGGGGAGATTGTTGAGAAATTGTTGCCCCAATCTTATTGATTTTGATGATTACCAAAAGCCATGAGTATATTAAAAGATGCAATGAATTTATTTACATGAGCAATGAATTTATTTATCATAATCAATGAGTATGTTAAGTATGACTTTAATCAATTGAAAGTAACTTCAAGCTCCATGTTTAAGCTTTCAAAAAGAAATTTTTATACTTCATATCTCAATCAATGAGTTTTTGGAACATTTCTTGAATTGATTCCTAATGACAATTTTATTATATTCAAGTCAAAAATTGATTTAAAATTAATCTGGAACGAATTTCAAAGTCAATCAGAAAATTCTCTGATTTTTGATACGTTCCGGAGCCGACTCTAGAGTTTCAGAGTCGACTCCACTCAGTATACAGAGATGTCTGTTTGTCTCGAGTCGACCCCTGTGATTTCTCGAGTCGACCCCCGATTTTGTCGAGCCGACTCCATGACTGTGTGAGTCGACTCCGCTCAGACACCAGAGAATTATTTTTCTGAGCACTTCTCGAGTCGACCCCTTGCTTTTCATGAGTCGACCCCCGACTGTCAGGAGTCGACACCTTATTTTCGTTGAGTCGACCCCTTAACTTTCTGAATTTTCTATTTTTGGCATCGCGTCTTCGAGCCGACTCGCCTAAAGTTGGAGCCGACTCCAACAAATCTGGGCGTGATTTTTTCTGAATGCCAACTCAGCGTCAACGGTAAGATTTTTCAATAACGGCTAGATTTCTTTGTTTCTAACGACTATATTTTTGCAGAGTCTATAAATAGAGAGGCCGTTTTCAAATCAAAGAGATACAAATCAAGAGAGAAAAAGAAAAATCTTTCAGAAAAAGAGGAAAAACAGAGCGTCATTTGAAAAAATCCGAGATTCAAAAATAGAGTGAAAGAAAGGTGTGAAATCAAAGGAGACTTCATCTGTGTTCAAGTTCATCAATCCAAGAAAGTCTAGAAGAAAATCCAAGAGCCATTCAAGATCAAATCAAGAGATTTTCAACATTCAAAGAAAGGAAGAAAAGCTCAAATCAACTCCAACATTCAATCCGTGAAGAATCTGAGCTGAGGCCCGATTCCACACTTCAAAGGAGTTGAGGAAAAGAAGAAAAGAAGAAAAGCCTGCACTCAAATCAAATCTAAACAGGCCCTTCTAAACCTTGCTTTTATTTTGAAATATCTGCTCTAAAGGAGCTGTTTTGTATTAAACTCATTTTTATCTTGTAGTTTGCTAATTCAATCAGAGGGTTGAATTAGTGGAGGTAGTACCCTCGTCACAAGCTAAGGTTAGCTTGTGTGTTGGGTTTTGTGCTGGTGAGCCCGTGTAAAACCGGCTGGGTTCGTTGTGATCCCGGAAAACAACAAGTTTGGGTTGTAAGCTTGTAAAACAACTCGACTGTAATCGAGGAGATTATAGTGTGGACCCAAGTGGAGCTTGGGAGTGGACGTAGGTGTTGGATACACCGAACCACTATAAAATCTCTGTGTTTGCCGTGCTTATTTATCTCTCTCTCTTGCTATCGTGCTTTAACTTGAATTAATTGTTTACATCCTCTCATCAATAGTTTAAATTACTTTAAAAGGCTTAATTTTTAAAGAACCCAATTCACCCCCCCCTCTTGGGTTGCCATCTGGGCCAACAGGTTAAATCATTTTCA